>JAZGLO010006647.1:1945000-2143792 GCA_036873155.1 Biomphalaria sudanica
GTTTTCTAAAATAAAATTGTTTGCAGCTCAGTCTAAGTATTGACAAAATAAAGTTATGGCTGAGTGAGAGTGATTTTTATTTTTGTAAGTCAAAAAGCTTTTTTAAATGATCACTTGAATCAATGTGTTTTCTTACTAGATTATATTTCATCTATAGTTGACAATGTCAAATAACTGTATGAAAAAGTGCCTTTTTTTATAGACGTTCGCGATTCTCATTTCTTATCTCCTAAGCATATTACGAAGTGATCAATCCAAATTAACTCTCGTTTTGTCTGTTACAAATATTGTGTATGTCCAACATGAACAACTATTTTATTATAACTTATACAATAGGTCTATTCTAGAGCCTATGATCTACAATCTTCAATCTTTTAAAATTATTCTTGGTTAGGCCAATAATAGACTATGCATCCTCTGTTTGGGACCCCCTCAACTCTGGAAAACATTTAGAAACAAAATAGAGCAGTGAAATTCATAACAAACGAATATACACATTTGATTTGATTAGAGTAACACCTTTAGTCACCTTTAGTAACATCACTAAATTATTCCATAATCTGAAATACAAAAACCAAACCTATTAAAAGATAAAGGCACATTCTTTGTTCCATATGCTAGGAGAAATTTGTACCAATGCTCCTTCTTTCCTAGTGCTATTAGAGCATGGAATGGGTTGCCTGAGTCAGCCAGGAAAACCAATGACCTGGCAGAATTTAAGTCATTGATAACATTCATGGCTAGATTGGCTAGGAACACGCATAGGATGTTATCATCTTCTTTTTTGAAGTAATGTCTATATTTCATACAATAAAATGTAATTTCTTCATTGGCCTCCTTCTGTCGTAGAACGACTATGGTTCATCTCAGAGCACACTTCCTCATGTGGCTGTGGAGCCCTGTTTTGGAAATTGGGGTAAGGGATTTGAATAAGTGAAATGAAAGCCTGGGCATTGTTTATGGTCGGAACGATGTCGCCCAAACAGAAATTCCCCCCTCTAGTAATTTATTTTTTTAAATTCTCTACAGCTATTTATATGGATCACAGTTTAATGCATGTGAGTGCCCACCAAACTACATGGGAAAACTGTGTGAAAATCATCTAATATCCAATAAAAAAGGTAATTAAATTGATTATTAGGTAGTATTTATATAATTATTTTTGTATTTAAAGATCATCTGCTAGTGCTTTCATATTGCTTGTCATAATCATTAGTAAGCCTACTAGATCATCTAAAAATAGAGTAATTTGAAACTTAGTATTTGATAAACATAAGATAGTTAAAATTATAGCTTTGAATATATAGGCCAATATATATAAATTTATATATATTACTGAATTTATATGCAGATACTTTTGCAGAAAAAAAAATTATCTATATTCATTGTTAATTTATATTCTTAAAAAAAATATGCATATAATTAAAAAAAACAAGGTTTTGTTATGACATAAACTTTTTTTTAAAGAGTTTTCTAAAATAAAATTGTTTGCAGCTCAGTCTAAGTATTGACAAAATAAAGTTATGGCTGAGTGGTTTTTATTTTTGTAAGTCAAAAAGCTTTTTTAAATGATGACTTTAATCAATGTGTTTTCTTACTAGATTATATTTCATCTAAAACTGACAATGTCAAATAACTGTATGAAAAAGTGTGCCTTCTTTTATAGAGTATAAAATGAAAGTAAAAAAATATAAATGATTTTAGCAATATCATAAAAGAAATAAATTAAAAAAAAGGCTTGTGCATGCTTGATACCTTAAAAATATATTAAATTAGCAGCATTTAGAAAAAAATATAAGAAACTAGAATAAACAAGATTACAAAGATAGTTGTATTATCAAACAAACTCTGAGGCGGCCCCCATCAAATTCACCAATGGACAAGAAATATATTCAGGCCATATTCTTTTAAAATTTGACATTGTTTTTCACATAAATGCAAACAGTTCAACACATCCTCTTTGAGAAGACTCTTCTAACTCTTCTGGAATAAGTAGAGTAGCTTTAAGTGATCAGCTAAGATCAGCATGGAAACCTCCCGATACAGTGTCGGTGGCACCTAGTGCGGTAGCTCAGGGTGTCACCCCTCCCCATCAATTTTCTTGAAATATGTTCCAATAAACACTATTGCTAGTTGTTTTTTTTTGTTGAACCAATACAGTTAGATGATTACCTACTTTTATTGAATTTTACTCAGATGTAAAATCCCAATGTTTATTACATTTATTCAAATGTTATTGCAAATTTTACAATAATATTTAATTCAAATTATAAACAGACTTAACATTATATGAACAGGTTTCTTTTGTTATACTTTAAATGGTATTACGTTGTACTGTATCATTAACACTTAAACTACCATCTAGATGTGTCAAGGCATATATGGGCATATATCTAGGGATTTTATTATTATCTTTTCCCAAGTTACAATTTTTCCAACTTGTTTTTCACTCCCAAAATGGCCACACAAAACAAATAGCTTCTTTTCCCTTTCGGGGGCCGCTAAAAACAAACCCTACTTTAGTAGGTAACTCTTGGTCTCCTACTGCCACTTGTACAGAAAAAATCTGAATAATTAATAGATCCTAAATATAAAACCAGTTTCGCAAATGAATGCAATGATTCTTGGTAAAAGATGAGACTGTTAGATTGAAATACTTTGTATGTGAGAAAGAGCAGGAAACAACAGTTGACTCTGTGACAACTTGACTAAATTGTTCTGCCAAGGCAGAAGTCAGCCAACACAAGAGTCAACTGTTGTTTATTGCACAGTTGACAACCTTTGAGCTGGAAGCAGTTTATGGAGACATTATAAATAAAACAATGAATAGAAACATATTCCTGGAATATATATTTTTCATTTATCAGAAGTCATGTCTGATACACTTTGTGGCTGGTAGATATATATGGTATATTTGAAGTATCTATTATTTTGTTATTGACTACAGCCTTAAAAGAAAGATATTGATTGTCAATTTTTTCAAGCTAAGAACCAGGTATTGAAAATATTTTTATTTTGTGGGGCCATTTAATGAAATTTTAAAAAATAAATTTCTCTTGATAAGGAAAATAAACACATAAAATATATAATTAATTTTTGAAAAAGTAATCAAACGTTCTTTTGTGACTTCAAGTTATGAGTAATCTTGGAACAAGAAAATTTCTTTAAAATTAATATTTTTTATTGCTTTTTTTTTTGTTTTAATTATAAAAATCTCCTGCTGTCAACCTAAAACTTGGCTGCCTCACTGTGCCATCTGCAACCAGCTTTAAGATAAATTTAAAAGAATAGAAAATATAAAAGCATAATGCTGCAAATAATTAAAAAAAAAGTAAACAAACTAAAGGGTAGATAACCAGTGCCAAACCTTGTAATTTAACTTTTAATTTTAATGTAATACCTAGTTTTACGTGTTTTAAAGAATAACAAAAAACAAATAGAATTTGTCTTTAAAAAAAATGGAAATAGGAGTATTGACATTACAATGAGAAGAAGACTGTAACAATGGAAAGGAACAAAATATTCTGTAGTAATTGATAAGCTCAATAAATAAGTTTTCACTTGATCCCATGTACTAGTTTCTAGTTGTCAATAGGTAAAAACATTTTCAAAGGTTGTTCAAAAAGAACAATTGATATCAAAAGAACATTTTTTTTTACAAATGAGGTTGTTTTTTTTATTCAGTCTCTCAACATGTCTTAAAAACTAATGGATTGCATTGTTTCAGGACACTCCAGCTCAGTTTGTTCTCACTTCATGAACAAGTCTCCAGTCTTTAATAATTCCTGTGATCCAGAAAATAAAACTTCCAATTGCCTTGATGAAGGTTTGACATTTTGAGAACATTGAATGTCAGTGTATTTAGTGTTTCATTTACAAAGATTTGATTCTTTGTTGTTTTGTTCTCAGAATCATGCATTTTTAAGTCAGACAAAAAAAAAATTTATTCCATTCCAAACCATCTGAAGGACATTATTGTATAGATCTAAATTCAAATGAGTTTTAATTGCAGGGCACATTTAACAGGTCTGAAATTCTTACTACATAGCTTTAACAGTCTAAAATGTATACTAAATAGCTTTAACAGTCTAAAATGTAGACTAAATAGCATTAGCAGTTTAAAAGGCCATATAAAGTAACAAACAAACAAACATTACAACTAGTGAAACTTTAGTTTAGGAAAGACACCAAATAATCCTACTCTTTCAATAATTTGGATAGATGGGAACATCATTTGGAGAAGTACATAGATCTAAAAATAGATCTTGTTGAGAAATGACAATTTATTTAAAGAAAAAACGTAACATTTCATTAGTTTGGCAAGTTGTTTAGACTATCCTTGAACTGGCAAGTTGAATTCTGGGAGATAAAGCAAAACATAAGTAATACAAGACCTTGCCATCAGTGGGGGGGGCAAATGATTTTAAGCTCATCTGTTTCCTATGGTTAATGGTTCATGAGGGTGTCATGTGGCCACCACAACGACCAACAAACTTTCCTTTCCTATGACAAGTATCCACTGGGACTTGAACCCGAGACCTGTCAGTTCAAAAAAAGGCAATGGTAAAAAGGAACATTCAAAGAAAACATTGGATAAAAAGAAAAGGGAACAAAATGAATGCTCAATCTATGTGTTTATTTTGTTGTTGAAAAACATTATGTGGGTACAGTAATGAATTTATTGTTTGTCTTTTGTGCTAGTCAGTTTACTGCATGGCTTTAATTATATGTCTTTTTTTTTTTCTCTCTTTTTTTAAGAACGTTTTCGCATATTTGTTCAGATGAACATTTTATCCAGAGATTTATTTGTAGAAACTATGTCTGAACTGGAGTACTACAGACAGTATTTAAGTGACCAAGTGAGTTGAGTCTTGACTTTGTTCACCTTTTTCATTTATAATAAATACTTCTACGGTTTTTGAAAGAATAGAGAAGATGGCATGTATATAAATAATTCTGTGTAATAATAACATTGTGTAATAGCTAAAATGACCTAAAGTAATTTTTTTTTTCCTACTTTCTCGTTTTACTTGAACTATGGTAGTAATGCAATTTGTTTTTCTAACACAATCTGCCTCAGAATGTTTTTTGTCATGGACATTTCCATTTCAAGTTCATTTTCCATATTAGTTTGTTTGCAAGTTGTTGTTTTTTTGCAAATATTTAGAAAATGCTTTTCCATCTTTATTAATTATGCTAAAATAAAAACTTAAAATTTTTTTTCAATATAACTGTTAAAAAACTTTTTTTTTCAAGTGATACAATGTTGTTGTTCTTTTGTGACTTGTCTCCCTTATTCCTTACCCTGGTTGTATAGAGTGTGCAAAGAGAAGTCTTAAAAAGTCATACACTGAAAACTTTTGTAAAAATATTATTTTAAACAAGTTTTTATGGTTTTTCATTTCTTTAACAGATTAGTATTTGTATCTTACAGGTCACATTGTGGTTGGAAAATTCAAAAATTTCTTCTGCAGACTCCTTCATCATCAGCAATATTAGGTAAGACCACAAACCTCTTGAGATCTATACATTTATCTTGGCAATTATTTGGCTTAAAGATTTAAAATAACAAGGTTATCTAAACATACAGGCATTTCTTTTAGACTGATTATTATTATTGCTATTACTGCATTTTAAATCACCAATTTCCTTCATGGCAAGGTTTCATGATAGTGGAGTTTTAAACTCTGGACTATCATGACTATGATTAGATATGAGCTCCAATCTCCTTTAGCATGTCGATTTGCATAGTTCTCATTTAGCCATTTGAGGATTTTTGCTGTTGGGGAACAGGATCAAATAGATTTATTAAATACCAAATTTTAAGCATATAATATCCAGATGGTTGACCTCACAATGGTGAGATCATTCAGATTCAGATATAAGTATGTAATTTCCCTCCCATTAGCAACGGGATATGAAATTCCACAAAATTCTAAAATAGCTAAGTATAACTACTGTAATCACCATTATGGTTTTGATTTGTCCCACCTTTTTTTTAAAATTACATTATCATAGCACATCTTCCATACATTAACATGATCTGTGTGGTAAGGTCCAATCTCTGTGGAAATTGATATCTGGGAGAAGGTTTTCATGCTGCTTTTAAATACTCAAGAAACACAACTACCCCACAAGCCAAGAATGAAACTTGGAACCCCTTCTTAAGAACTTGATTCAATGTTTTAATGATTAATAAGGAAAACTCTTTAAATTTAACATTTGTATGTTTAATTAGTTGTACAAACACATGCAGAAGCTAACACACTCCTACTACATAAATATGTTTCTCTAAATGTATAGTTGTTTTGTTTTTTCTTTCAGTGAAGAGAAGATAGACTTTCATTTTTATATAGATAAAGAAGAACTGATGTTTGTTAACCAGTCTCTACAGTCTCTAGTACAAGATGGAAACCTTTTTGGTATTGCTGTCAACCAGAGTCAGATGATAGTACAGATCAAACCAGGTAATTGTAACAAAGCTCTGCCTAATTAGTTGGTTATTTTTTAACTTTGGAATATTATAAAATTTTGTAGATAATGTTTTTGTATTATTTTATATCATTTGAAACCCAGTCTCTGTTGGCAAACTATTTAACAAGAAAAGTGAACATGATATGGAGTTTTTAATTTGTATAGTTTAATAGTTTGCATTAATTCCATGATGTTGCATGGTCTTGAATTTCTCTGTTATGTCAAGGGATATTACATTTCGTAAAACCTATTAGGCATCATTACTAGAACTACTCAAATATTTTAAATGCCCTTACCTCCCCTGTACAGGACACAATGTAAGCAGGCAGCTAAACTCAAATATTTTAAATGCCCTTACCTCCCCTGTACAGGACACAATGTAAGCAGGCAGCTAAACTCAAATATTTTAAATGCCCTTACCTCCCCTGTACAGGACACAATGTAAGCAGGCAGCTAAACTCAAATATTTTAAATGCCCTTACCTCCCCTGTACAGGACACAATGTAAGCAGGCAGCTAAACTCAAATATTTTAAATGCCCTTACCTCCCCTGTACAGGACACAATGTAAGCAGGCAGCTAAACTCAAATATTTTAAATGCCCTTACCTCCCCTGTACAGGACACAATGTAAGCAGGCAGCTAAACTCAACTATTTTAAATGCCCTTACCTCCCCTGTACAGGACACAATGTAAGCAGGCAGCTAAACTCAAATCAGTATGTTAATAATCTAACCTCTAGACAACATGATTAGCCAGTTTTGTGATGTTGAGTTTAAACTAGTACAATAATGAGGACTCAACCTCTGGCCATTAGTTTCATCGCTATGTGCTAATTATCATTAAGTCTCTTGTGCCAACCATACTTATGTAATGTCACTAAGCCCCAAAAGCTTTGCATTACATTTGATAAAACTTGTTACATTTTTTACCAGATTATAATATTTTAAACTGCTTAACTGGAACTATTTATTTGTTTATTTATTCTTGTGCATGTTACAAAAAACAAGACTTATTTTCTTATGCATGTTTTTTCTTGGAGATAGAAATGAAATTTCTAAGTCTAGAGATGAGCAGTAAAAGTCCTATCAAGGAAGGGGGCATGTTGACATTAACCTGCACAGCTCGAGGATCTGAAAATATTCAGTTTAAATGGTTTAAAAATGAGAAGCCTTTAAATCTGACTGTAACCCACAGGAATGCATGGGAAATTCACCTACCAGAAACCATTCAAGGCAAACATATATCTGTTTTGAACATTGATGGCATTACTATTTATGATAAAGGTAAGTTTAAGTTTTGTGCATTGGTACAGTAAATCCTGATATATTTTGTGGGATTTAAAAATGAAATAAATAAGGGAACAACAACAGTTCTTAAAAAAAATATTTTTGCTGACTAACATTAACAGGTGAATCTGATTGTTCTTTGTAGAAAACAAAACGAATTTGGCCAGTCTTGATAAAACTTACCTGATGCAGTTGGATATATTAAAACCCTTCACTTTTACTTGGAAAGTCCCCAAAAATATTGTTTAAGTCAGTTACTTTATTTAAAACGTAAAAACAAAATAACAATGATAACACAGTGTATTTCTGCAAATTATATTAATACAAAAAACAAGTAAAACTGTCTTGTTGGAAAAAATTATCTGCATTTTATCTCATTACCAGGCAGCAATGTCATGATCTAAAACAATTCTGTATATACTGGCTACTTATCATGTAAATGCTGTGTTCACCAAATTTTGAACTGTTGAAAAAAAACAAATATTTCAAATCAGTTTTTAGTTCAACCATTGCAAATAAATTAAATATGTGTGTATGTAAATCATAAATAGTAAATGAATTATTTCTTTGTTTTTTTACAAACATAAGGTTCATTGAAAAATGAGAAATAAGTCTTGATCCTTATCAGTGTATACATGATTTTCTTGGAATAAACCTTATGCCTAAAAATATTATATAAATATAAAGTTGTTGTTTTTTTTTACATGGAATGCAACATTTCTTTGTATTAGAAAAACTGCTTGTCTTCACTAGTGTTAGGCATTGAAAGTAAGATTCTGTTATAAACTAAGAATCAAATGCAAGGTTTCATTACACATGACTCACATGTTGCTATGTTAAAAATAATTTCTTCTTCAAAAAGTACTTTTAACATCATACAATTTCTATTGATTACCCATTTATTTTTTTAAAGGGAAATTTACTTGTGAAATTATTGATTTTGGATGCAAAGTGAATGGTTCTATTATTCTGAATGTTCTACCTTTGCCTGTAGTACAAGTTGATCCACTTTCTGTAAGCATGGTGCAAGGCTCTTCACAGACTTTAAGGTTTGGTCTATTCTTTGTTAATCATATTCTGACCATTTGTATATGATATGTTGCATGTTTGTATAAAATCCTCTTTCAAAAAAAGCTGTAAAAATTTCATTGAGGTTTTTAAATTGATTTTATTTAGAAAAAAACTCTATCTTGGCAAAGTAGTAAACCTTAGTTAATTTTTTAAAATATTGTTTTAAAAATATTTATATGAAAATTAAATTTTGCTTCCAATTTCTTACGCCATCTAACAGCATGTATTCAACAGAGAGAAGGTAACTGTGTACTGCACTTTCATTATTGCTGAACTTCACTTTCATTTTGTTATTAAAAGATGCCCCTGACTTTTAGTTTTACACTATATGTGAATGTCCATAGTAAAAAAAAGTTGTTTGCGTTGTCATGTATTTGATTTTTTTTTATTAGCTGAATCACAAAGTTAACTTTAATAAGACCTGTAAACATTTCAGATTAATTCTTTTTTCACTAGATTGATAATTGTATCCACTTTGTACCAAAGATTAGTGCTAACTACACTGCTCTATGATTAAGAAGTGTGGACAAATGAAACAAATAAAACCACATACATGAACATAGTTTACAGCCACCTCACAACATTATACTTTCAGATACAAAACCAAAACCTTGTACATTCCTTGTTCCCTTGGACAAATTTGTACATTGATTAACATGCATGACTAGATTGACTTAGGGACATATGTAGGACATCACCCTTTTTTGTTAAGTAACATCTGTATTTTATAAGAATATAAGATACCTCCACCTCTCTTCTCTTACACACTACACCAGATTTCAAATATTCTTTTTCTGTGTGTTGGGGAGGAAGTACTAAAAATGAAGACTGGGGAGAGGGGTTTCCTGTTCTCACATATAAGACATAAAGCAGAACTGTATCTCACTGCTTCAATGGGATTGCTAGATTTCAACTGGACCCAAATAGACCCAGGCAGGAGTTTTCATACTATTCACCTCATTCTGTAAAACAATTATTTTTATTTCTTTTTTTCTAGGTAGACTATGTAAAGGTAGAGTGCTGCTTATATTATGAACTCTATACCATGACTCTGCTATTACACTTATCATCTGTGCTCCATTTTATAACAGATGTATATCAGCCGTAGACAAGAATGATGAATCTTTAACTTATTCATGGCTTAAAAACAACAGAATGTTTCATGAAAATGATAAGGAAATTGTTGAGGTAAATAAAGTTTCTCTGGTGCAAAATTTATTGATTAAAAAAAATAAGCAAAAATGAAATATAAAGATATGAAATGTATAGATAATGCCTATTAGCTTTTGGCAAATAGTTTGTTTAGTTGTGTGCATCATAAGGTCTAAATTTCACTTTATTGTTTTGAACATGTACTCAAGAAAAGACAATACAAATATTTTGAATTGTATGAACTAGAATTTTCTTTTCTAAAGAAAAAAAAGGTGATCATCTTACATTGAAGAGGCAGTATAAGTTTGTACTAGAAAAGCTTTTATAAAAATCAGATACTCAACATAAACTTAAGTCATCAGTCAACAAAGGACATTCCCTTTAAGACATTTAGGATGATTCTTTGATCACATGAGGGGCTTGATTTATTTCATTCTTTTGGCTCCCAATGGAGCATAAGGCCATAACAGTATTACACCGACTCTGTTCTGGGCAATTTCTCTCAGTCCATCCTGCCACTTTGCTTTTTGGTCTGGTCGACCAATCTCCTCCATGTTTTGCTCTGGTCAACCAATCTCCTCCATGTTTTGGTCTGGTCAACCAATCTCCTCCATGTTTTGGTCTGGTCGACCAATCTCCTCCATGTTTTGCTCTGGTCAACCAATCTCCTCCATGTTTTGGTCTGGTCGACCAATCTCCTCCATGTTTTGGTCTGGTCCCCAGCCTTTCTCTTCCCTTGTTGGCTCCAGTCTAGAGCCTGTTTTGTAATGAGGGCAGGTGTCACTCTGTCTGTCTGGTAAAAAGTTTGAACATTTTATTTCTCCCACACCCATTCTCAAATCAAGTTGTAAAAGTAAAGATCCCCTTTCAGACCATGTGGTCTATAGGGCAGATGATGCAAAAGTCATCTGTTTCTGTGGCCTAGGATTCAAACCCCGAACCTCTCAGCCACCATGCCTCCAGATCAAATTGAAACTTTGCAAAATTGTTCGCTGGGGTAGACAAAAAATGAATCAATAAAGAATAATTAGTTGCTTTATAACTGGTTGTTTATTATTTTGTTTAATACCAACAAGGGAAATCAATTCTTTAGTATTCACAGATATGGTTAAAGATGTCAGTTTTTGTCCCCTTAAATAATTGTACACATTATTTCTCCCACAGCCATTCTCAGATCAACTTGAAACAATTATTTATTGTAACTAACTAAATATGAGTATATTACAAAATTAATCAATTAGTCAATTAATTATGGTTAAAGGGAAATAACTTCTACAATATTGACATATAATTGTAAGAGCGGAGTTATCCCCTTAGATAAGCTTTGTTGGTTTTTTTTTATAAAGGATATTTTATATTTTGCTTGTTATTCATATGAACAGAAAAAATGATCATCTTTGATTTTATTTGCTTACTCTCACAACATTTAGAGTTAATAAAAATTGAACAGATTGCATAGGGCGGACAATTTTTTTAAATCTAAATATATACTTTTTTTTAAGCTTTTATTTCACTTTGACTCTTGGTAAACATAAATAAATTTCTATTTATCTTTTTTTTTCTAGAGCATTCACCCAACTGGAAGTCATCTTTACATAAGGAATGCAATGGCTAGCACTAATTACACCTGCCAAATAACAAACAAAGCTGGGACATCTGCTAAAACTGTCTACGTGTATGTGGTTGAAGGTCAGTAAAGAGATGCTGTATCCAGTGGAAAGTGTGCTAACTTTAATGCTTCTCAGCCCATACATAATTTCCACAGAACTTAGATTTCTAGGTCTGAAATATTCTTGAAACATGAGAATCTCCTGCCATAGTTTCAATTTAAAAATTTTATTAAAAAATCTTTCAATCTTTAGCAGTCCAGTGTGCATCAATGGTTATTACTTCTATACACACATTCCAAGGTTATTTATTCCATAAATTCTGAAATACTCTTTAACTTAAACTAGCGAACTTAAGTTGTTGTTTTTTCTTATTCCAATATTAAATAATTTTAAATATTTTAGCTGTTGACAATTTATAAATATCTTTCAACAGATGCAAATGCTAAATCGTGTCCTTCGGATAAACTCAATTATATTTTATGGAATAAAACTTTTGGTGGTATTTACAATTTGCAAAATTGTCCAGAAAACCTAGGTAAGTCCTTATACCATATTTTAAAGTATAATTAACTTTTAAGTGTAATCTAGTATTAAAGTATAGTCTATAGTAAGTCTAAGAACACCAAACCTTCACATTTTAATGATTATGTTTATCCTATATATTTCACATATTAGTATTTCTCTTGTATACCAAGTTGCTTATGATTTTGAATTCGACTCTTTCAAAGTTCAGCTCATATACTGCCAATATATACATATATTTGTTGAGTTATATTTAGCTTGTTTCTACTCAATGCCTGCTTATTTTATTTAAAAAGTGAATTTGTATCCTATAATTATATGCCTGCATACATTATTGAAAGATTGTATGTGTATCCTACAATTCTTTACCAATTACTATTATTGGAAGAGTTGACTCTATATCCATAGAATATACAGCCCTATAATCTATTTATTTCTATTTTTAAGCTTCTATGAAGAAGGAATCTGAAGAAGGTGAATATCCATTTTAATATTATTATAATTTTATGGAGTTTTTAATAGGCCTCTTAATTAAAAAATACGAAAAACATGCATATATATATATTAAAAAAGCAATGACTTAGAAGGATTATTTACTATTTATCTAAGTTTTTTTTTTATATTTTAGCATTCCCATTATATTCTTTTTTATATTCTTTTCTTTACAAAGGAGCATCATATTTACTTTAATCATCAGAATTGCCTATTTGCTCGCTTGCCATATCAATGAAAATAAGTTATCTAATTTGTTTGTTGATAATGTTGTCATGTCCACCTTCTTCTGTTTTGGGGGCTTCAAAATTAATAATTTCTTTGTTTGGATACCCTTTTAGGTATTGCAAAACGTTACTGTAATTGCACTGAATTCTCTTGTCAATGGGAGCCACCTAATTTTGCCAAATGTCACTGGAGTGTTTTAATCAAAATTTATAATGATGTAAGTAAAAAACAAACAAACATTTATTCTTTAAAATTTTTGTCACAGTTAAAAATACATTGTTTATTGAGTAATGATCAAATTTCATTTTTTTTTTAATCAATCAATCTTGCTTGCTAACTCTTCATTTGGGTTCTGGGTGGACACAGATTTAAAAAATGGCTCTAATTATTTTCCTAGAAAGTTGACAGTTTCTGTATAACTTTGGGCCAAAATTACTATTTGGCAACACCGTGTACACTCTGATGACTTGTCTGCTATAATTTTTAAAAATATGATCATCTTCAAATTAAATTTGGTTTTGTTTTTTTTTTATTTTGAATATGTTTTCTGTTGGAATTACTGCCCTTGACTCCAATGTTTCTTTGTATTCAGTAAAGAGTTGAATAAATAAATAGAGCTACATGAACATTTTTTGAATCCTCTTACGTGGCAATCATGAGCATGACTGTTATAGAAGAAGTGGATTGTATAAAGCTGACTTTGAAGACTCCTTGCAATAAGGAAGCATTACAAGAAATAAATAGAATGAGAAATGAAGGAGCATGATCAGCTTCATTAGGGAGGAATAAATTTAAAAAACAACTTTGTTTTCAAATTAATTTGTTTCTCTTCTTTTTTTCTTCTTCTTATTTTAGAATTTAAATATTTTGTCCATAATTCCTGTGTAGTGACTGATCACATTAGTCTAAAAGCTACTATCTGTATGTCTTACCAATATCAATGTATATTCTATGTAGTTGAAGAATCTACAGCTTGGCTACATGGAGAAAACACTGACAGAAATATTTGAGAACTTGTACACACTGACAGTACAGACGAAGTCCACATTATTGGCTGGGGACTTGGACTTAGCAAGTACTATTCTTCATGTGATTGTTAAGACAGCTAAAGATTTCCCATCACTACTTGTTGACCAGCTTAACATTGAAGTAAAATTATATTTTCTTTTTTGCTCAGTTTATTTTTTTTTTATTTTAAATAGTTTTCACTTAACTTATCTTATATCTTACTTCAAAGAAGTGTTTGCACTGATATTTATAGAAATTAGAGGGCTTTATTTATCTATCATATATCAACAGAAATTAGTTGAATTGCTGAACATACTACTGGAAGAGACATTAAGAAAGACAGATGAAGAAAAAAAGGTACTTTTCTTTACATATCATATTTAACAAACAACCAACTCTGCAATGCTTTCATTGCTTTAGTTTTTATCTGCTTGAACAAAAAGAAAACACTTTTTTTAACTGACATTGCTTTGCCGACTAGCTTTAAGAATCGTAACACTCATGTAACATGTAGTCTATATTATTTGTTAATATATATGTCTACAAGTTTATAAAGCTTTGTTTTGTTTGACAAGTTTTGGATGTTGCATTAGAAATGAAAAGATTAGTATGCCCTTGCTCATACCTCCTGTAAGACTGCAGGGTGGCAGGGACATTTGTGATAGTCCTAGGCCTTACAACATGGCTAGGCAGCCATCCAGATGGAGGTTTTTTCTCATTTACTGCTGTTTCTTATGTCCTATTTGTGTAAAAGAAGAAATGATAGTGCAGTGATATTATTCTGTACATGAGTTTGTGTTAAATAAATGCTGTACCTGCTATGAATGAAATATTTTAGCAAGAACATGCTACAAGATTTCAAACTAAAAAACAAAGAAATTTTACCTACTAGAAAATAGCCAAACTCTGATTAAACAGAAGCTACATGAACACCAGAACCTTTTAAACCTCAAATACCATTTTGATATCTTTTTTAAAGTTTGCCAAAAAATATTGCTGAATTGTTGATAAGATTATTGCACAGATTAGTTTATGTTTAGTGCACAGCCTTCACTAATATCTTGAGTACAGCCTCTTCACTGTAGTTATTGTTAGTCATTTTTATTTAAAGAAGACAACACAATAGTGATATATGCTTTGCATACAGAATTAAATTGACATAGAAAAGTGTAGATTTGTTTTCATCTGTTTATTATCAGGCAGGGGAAATGTCTTTGTATAGAGAAATGTCAACACAATTCACATTGCATCATTTTTATCACTTAAATGTATGTAAAAATAAATGAACATTAAAGAAAAATATCCAGAAAGGTTTTTCAAAAGAACTTTCAGTATTGTGTAAATAAGATTTTCTTTGTTATTTTATTAAAAAGTACCTTAAGTTTCTTTAACAGCTGTTCTAGTCTTAACTAAGCCAAAATATGTTCACATAGGAACTTCAAGTTGGTAAACAGTTGCTTCAGTTGATTGAAACCTTGGCACATTTCAAAAGAGCTAACTTCCTTAATGTGATTGATATCCAGTTTTCAAAAATTGGTCAGTAAAATCAATAAGTTTTATTTAAGGAAAAAAGAACATTTAAAAATCATCTACTTTTAAACCTTACAAAATTTCTCTTTGAGATGTATTTATCTTTTTGGTGGCTAACTATTGTAGTTAGAAATTTAAGTTATAACTTTTAATACGGACATCTTAAATCACTTATGCAGTATCTTTATTTAGTAGTGTCAGATGCAGATGTTTAAAAAATGTTGTTTGTAAAATGTTTTACATGTTTCGTATGTTACTTCCTAGTCCAAACCTCCCGCAGGATGACGGGGGATGGGAGCAGGCAGGGTTTGAACCCTGGATGATCGATAAATCCAAACACAGTTCACCGTGCAAACCGCATGACCAGGCAGCCATCCATGTGGTACTAGAGTGGTTTAAACATACTAAGCAATCTTTTATGACACATAACTCTGATCATAATAATAATAATAATTTTATTTATAAAGCGCTGTTAACTAACAAAATGTAGGCTCAAGGTGCTGTAACAACATTACAAACACAAATACAAGAGCTAACATGACAAACTAATCTAAAAAAGTTTAAAACAGATAGGTCTTAATGTTCTTCTTAAAAGTGGTGTAGCATGTTGTCTGTCTGAGATCAATGGGGAGTGAGTTCCAAACCTTTGGTCCATGAACTGAAAAATTCCGCAGTCCGTAGCTTTTGAGGGAGAAACGTGGCACTACTAAAAGCGTTGAGTCCATTGAGCGCAGGGCTCTCTGGGGGACATATGGAGTAATCAGTTATCTAAGGTACAAGGGCATCTCGTTGTTATATATACACTGATGACAAAGTGTGGCGACCTTGTAATCGATTCTCGCTTTCACAGGAAGCCAATGGAGCGTGCGCGAGAGCGTAGTAGCAGAATCTTGTCTATTTTGTCATCAGGTATACCTGCTAGCACGGCGTTGCAGTAGTCAAGGCGGGAGAGTATGAATGCCACAGCTAGTGTTTTTGTTGACTCCGTTGTTAAATATGGTCGGATCTGGCCTAATCTGCGCAGCTGCAGATAAAGACCTTTGCAGAGCTGACTTATGTGTGGCTCGAAAGATAGTGTTGAGTCGAAGAAAACTCCAAGATTCCGCACTACATGGACAAAAGGAACAAACTATAAGGGTCCTGGTCTCTGATCATTCCACCAACTATGGGGTCCTGATCTTTCCACCAAATTATGGGGGTCCTGGTCTCTGATCACTCCACATACCAAGCTATGGGGGTCCTGGTCTCTGATCACTCCACATACCAAGCTATAGGGGTCCTGGTCTCTGATCATTCCAAGCCTAAAAAAAAGATGGGACTTCATAGTGCTCAGTAGCCTCAAGTCTTATCAAACTGAATTTGTTTTTTATTTAGAAATACAAATTTCATTATCTTATTGTATAAAACTTAAGTCCCATTGTTTAGAGCAATGTATTTAACCACTATCATAAAATCTAAATCTTAATATTATTTTTAAAAATGCATTTATAATGAAATTACTTAGATTTCTTATTGATTCATTTTAAAACATGTTAAATATTTTAAAGAATGAAATCTTTATTTCCTTATTGTCTTTATATTGTGTTAAAATTGTAGTCATTAATTGAAATAATTTGTTAATGTGCTGAAAATTTTTTTTTTATTGTTTCAGATGTTAATATTATCATTTTAATGCCAAATACTTCAGATTTAAACATACAAGTGAATATGAAAACCAAAGGGACAACAGAAGGTAATATTTATAAGTCACATTAAGACAAACTGCAGAACTAAATAAAATTGGAACAGTTTTAATATGACATTAATCATTCACTGGCAACAGTCCAGTGCCCATACTGCATGGCCAGGCAGCCATCTAGCTGCTTTAAATATTGCTTTTTTTTTTACATCACTGTAATATGTACATTGCAGTTTTCTTCAGGCTTTCATCTTTTTTTTTTTTTGTGGTAACTCATGATAGCTCCTTAGTTGAAGGAGACTAGAGATAGTTCTTTTAACATGTAATGGGCAATACTATAGATAGTTCTGTTAACATGTAATGGGAAATAATATAGATAGTTCTTTTAACATGTAATGGGCAATACTATAGATAGTTCTGTTAACATGTAGTGGGAAATAATATAGATAGTTCTTTTAACATGTAATGGGCAATACTATAGATAGTTCTTTTAACATGTGATGGTAGATTAGGGATGGGCAAAAGTAACTAAAAAGAAACTTTTAGTTTAACTAAAAAAATTTAATTAAGGCCAAAGTTTAACTAGAAAAATATAGTTTAGTTAAAATCGTAGTTTAATTAATTTGTTTTAGTTACAAACTACAAGGTTTAATTAAAATTTGTAAAACTTTTCACATGTGGTAGTGGTTGTTTAGTATGTTTTCTTAATCTTCAAACTAGTGAAAAATAGAAAATAATTGTATTGCTGTATTACAGAGCCGGTGCTCCTGCCACAGCCGGTGTTAGCTGTTCATGTTGATCAAAGTCTGATTCAGTTGATGGACTGCAATATTAGTAAAAAGTATGTTATTGTAACTTTCAAGTATGAAATATAATTACAGCAAAAATACATGTAGTATCTATGTGCTAGTGTGTAAATGTGAAAAATATTTTGATAATATGCTAAATTATTGTAGGCATAATTATTCTATTTATCCCATAATTCATATTAGATCTACCCAAGTAATAATAGAATATTTAAGATTAACCTAATGTGCATACACAAAAATAGTGTTAAAATGCCATCTGTCGTCATTGACAAGTACATAAAAGTGTATATGTGTTTTATGTGTGAATGTTGTTCATATTTGCATCTATATTGTTATTGTTACAGTAGTTAGATAAAAATTATCTTATCTATCTATCTTATATAATCTTAATAGCACAGAATTCAAACATTTATCAATTGATAGAGTATAGTGACTTGCTCTTATTGTTTCTTCCCCCAGAGTTCCAAGTACAAAATTAATTTCTGATGTATACAGTTACTTCCCATTGGTTTCATCTCCTGATGCTAAAATGAACTTTATTATAAATATACCTCATAATGTTAATAAGCAGGTGAGATATATATGTAATAGAAATATGTCAATTTTTGTTGGTCTAGTTTGTAATGTATTTGAGTTAGTATAGATTGGCCTCTTTTTCATACACATTTATTTTCAACTTCTGAACAAATAATGCTAGACTGCAATAATTAAAAGTTAAAGTTTTCATCCCAAGCAGACGTGAACTTGTTCCTTACATTATTGGATTGGTATCATTTTTATTCTCCAGCTGTCTGCCAATGAAATTGTTTACTGCATGTCCTTAGAGAGAGAAAAACTGTAAGCCCTCTTAAATTTTTTTCTATGTAAGATTAAATTATTATATTATTATATCTTTTTTTGATGTTTCAAAAATTTTTTTAAAAAAATAAAGGAAAAAAATTATTCTATTTTATTCTAATTGATAGTCACAGTAAGATAACTAAATTCCTTGAAAAGTAGGTGAGAGTTGGGTGCCCTTAGACTGTAGATAGTCTGGATCTAGACACTTAAAAACTTGCAGCATTTTCACACAAACAAAAATATTTTAGATTGAAAATAAATCTTAGATTCCAATACAGGGTGTTCGAAAAAGATGTATAAACACTTTTGAAAATCAGATTTTTATTCTAACATAAAAAATAATTTACAGAAATTATTCTATCATTTTGTCACTGTCTGTTCTCAAACTGATGTCTGTTCTGGTCCAGACACTGCTGGTAATGTGAAGTGATGGGATAGCATACGTCATGAAACAATTCCTTTTGTGTATTCGCAGCAAAGCAGCTAAAAGGTTGAGTACATGATAGAATAATGTCAGTAAATTATTTTAGATGTTAAAAATATTGATAAATAATAAACACCTGATAAATAACTTAAAGTGTGTATACTTCTGTTTTGGACACCCTATATAATGACCAAGCAATATGCAACTGGATGTTCCAAAGACTGTGAATTGAATAGTCAAATACAATTTAGTTAACCTGGATAGTCATTTAGACAAGAAATCAAGTAATAAATAGTAAGATTGGTCAACATTAAACTACTTAGATGAGGTATTTATTATAGATTGCAGAAACAGGAGATGCATTGTGTTTGTAATTAGTAAGAGCTGTTACAAGTTTGTATTAGTATGTAGTGATAAAATGTATTAAATAGCTCCAATTTCTGGCGCCTCTGGTGAAAATGTCTAGTAGTGGAACTAGATAGGCTACGTACAAGTAACGAACCAGGCCCTTGCAGGAGCTTTTATTTTTTATATCTCACCCCAGTCCAAAAAGTCCGCAACGCTGTTCCACAAAGGTGCGCTGTGTATGCGGCACGGCAGGGTCTGGCCCATTTAACCAATATGTCTACCGCTGGGACTCCTCAGAAAGGACACGGAATGGGGAATTCCATGTCCAGGCCTGGTTGTTGGATAAAAGCCTTTCTAACAATCAATGGGATAACTTCACTGAAGGTCTGAAATATCCTCTTTAAAATCTTAAGCAAACAGGGGTAACTCTGAATTTTAAAAACTCAACAAAAAAAAATTTAACAAAAAAATATATAAATTTAAGAACTAGTACTAATAAATAAATAAACAACTTTAAAAAATATATCTACCTTTAATAACTTTAGGATATAAAAAAGCTTCAAAAAACTCAATTTTCCCAGGTGGGGGCTTATACACTGGGGCCATGGGCCATTTCATTTGAAAAATTCTTTAAAAAATTTAAAAAAATGAATCCATGTTTTGTTTTCACTTGCAGAAGGTTCTCTCTAGTTTTCATTCTAATCAAATGATGATGAGCTCTTCTTATTGGAAAGTTTAGAAAATAATAATTGTGTCACAATGTTTCATGTTTTAGATATATTATGTAAAAATGTTTTGAACTGCCATAGGAGCTATTGGGTTAAAAATCTACTTTATTCTTATTTACGTGAAAACCATCACCAGTAAACAATTTTAAAATTTGAATATAATTTAAACTTTTAAAAAGTAAGAAAATACATTTATGACATCTAAAAAATATGCAAATATTAAAGCGCACATGATATTTTTAAAAAGTAGAAAATTATCTCATGAAAATTTTCATTTAAAAAAATAATAATTTTAAGCCATTTAAAAAAAACAACACCTTTCTACACACACACACACAAAAATATACATTTAACACAAGCAAGCATGGCAAAACATTAAACATGTCTCAGTCTGAAAAAAAATTGTTTCGACTATATAAAATTTGTGTGCGCTTTTTGAATCATAATGTGTATTGCTAAAAGGACTAGATTTAATAAGATTCTCATTTTATCCAAACTGTTTGTGTATGTTGTTGAAGGTTTTAAGTAGCACAAGTATTGCATTGCATTGGATGAGCATTAATCTCTCATTTCTGTGTGATAGAGACTCATCATCAGTTACCTTACAACAGAACTCCTGCTCAATGATACAAACTGAGGTGAATCAAACACAATGTTTATGCACATTGCCTGGTCATTACACACTGGTCTCTGTGATCAGACAGTATAATGTAAGTCAGTTTTGTTTTGTTTATTCCAGACAATATGCAGTTGTATTTCCTTGATAGACATAATGTATTTAAAGTCTTTTTGACTTTCCAAATCCTTGTTCTCTTACCATTAATACTTGAGCAAGATTTCTGTAAGATTTAGTTCTATTTTTTTGTAGCTATTAAAGAGTAACATAAATTCACTGAAACTTCTTAAAATTTAAAATTTTGTAAAAGGATAATTATTTTGTGAACTATAATCTTTTGTTTATCTGTGGTTTTGACATGAAGTTATTGCAATTTGTATCTCTTCAGGAAACTACCAGTGAAAGAACAATGTTCCAAGTAACCTTGTTTGTAGCTCATACTTTATGTACAATTGCTTTGCTGTTAGTACTCATTGTCTACCTCAAAGCAAAAAGGTGAGTTATCACATTAACAGGGTCATTTTACTCATGTATCATTTATACTAGCTAATACCTAAGTTGCACTAGGGTAAAGAATTAGGTATGGCATTTTTATTTCAATTTCATGTCTATTTAAAGAAATGTTTTGAAAACCCTGAGCTGGTGCCTATTAGACCAAAATAAGATTGCTTTGGTTTCTCCATTACAACTTTGTTTTCTTTAATAGAGTCACCATTTGGAGAGAAACAAACTTTCCACAACCAAACAAAGTATTAGGGTTTTTTTTTCAAAAAATTTATAGTAATTAAAACATAAAACTAAACCTTTGGTTACATTATTATTAGAATACGCATTCTCAGGGTGGGACCACTCAACTCATAAAAAACATACAAAATCTAGAACAGATGCAAAAAAAGAGCCATGAGTTTTATAAAAAAAAAAATAATATTTATATTCACTAGAGTAACAACAGTAGTAAAGTCACTAAAATAAGAGACACTTCAGGGCAGAAGACTAAAACAAAATTAGCTATAATACTAATCACTAAACCTTAATTTACAAATACCTCACACATCCTAATAAAATACTCAGAAAAACACAAAGATAAGGAGATCTATCTTATTCTGCAATGCTAGCGTTAATTTGTACTAGTGCTCCTTCTTCCCAAGTGCCTTTAGAGCATGAAATGGGTTGCATGATTTAGAATAACCAATGACTTAGCAGAGTTTTATTCTCTAAGAAACATGCATGACTAGATTGACACATGAATACACATATGACATAATTATCTTCTGTTAAAGAAGGAACATCTTTCATTTATATGATAAGAAAATTGATTGGGGAAAATAAACAGTTTCTTACAGTTTAAAATCATCATGAGCTGTGAAAAGCATTAAGTTATTTCAGAGACATTATGGGAATATCTAGTTTACAGGAATATTTTCTTAATAGTCTTTCCAAGTGGGAAACATCATTAATGATGAATAAGGAAGGGATTTGACTTTTGTATATGTGTGTGTGTGTTAGGTACCATATATTTAAATAGCTTCTTATTTAATACCCAGCCAAGCTTTAAGTCTGTATGTGTCTTTGTTTCCTCTGATATATATATAAATATAGTTCATCCATCGTGGTTCAATGATGACCACTTTTATCATCCAGGGGGGCTGAGGACATTGCACTGGAGTTTTGTGCCTCCTCATGTGGCTGGTGAGACCTATGTGAGCCCGCAATGTTTGTCTGCATATTGGGGTTAGGGTTATTTGAGCTGGAGCTAGTGTCATTAGCCTTGCTATTTCTCTTCTCTTGTCCTCTGCCAGCACTGTTCTCTTGTCCTCTGCCATCACTGTTCTCTTGTCCTCTGCCAGCACTGTTCTCTTGTCCTCTGCCAGCACTGTTCTCTTGTCCTCTGCCAGCACTGTTCTCTTGTCCTCTGCCAGCACTGTTCTCTTGTCCTCTGCCAGCACTGTTCTCTTGTCCTCTGCCAGCACTGTTCTCTTGTCCTCTGCCAGCACTGTTCTCTTGTCCTCTGCCAGCACTGTTCTCTTGTCCTCTGCCAGCACTGTTCTCTTGTCCTCTGCCAGCACTGTTCTCTTGTCCTCTGCCAGCACTGTTCTCTTGTCCTCTGCCAGCACTGTTCTCTTGTCCTCTGCCAGCACTGTTCTCTTTTCCTCTGCCAGCACTGTTCTCTTTTCCTCTGCCAGCACTGTTCTCTTTTCCTCTGCCAGCACTGTTCTCTTTTCCTCAGCCAGCACTGTTCTCTTTTTTCTCTGCCAACACTGTTCTCTTTTCCTCTGCCAGCACTGTTCTCTTTTCCTCAGCCAGCACTGTTCTCTTGTCCTCTGCCAGCACTGTTCTCTTTTCCTCTGCCAGCACTGTTCTCTTTTCCTCAGCCAGCACTGTTCTCTTTTCCTCAGCAATTTTTGTGCCATTTTTCACAGTGAAATGCCATGATGCTCTATCATGGGCTCTTTTCTCCTGGGTGGCTGGGGAGAAGCTTTGAGGGTGTCCCTGAAGCATTTTCTTACTTCACCTAGTGAGCACTCTCCTTCTCTTAATTGGCCATACAGAATTTGTTTAGGGAGGGGGAGGGGTCTTCCATTCTCCAGATGTCACCTACCCATTGCAGCTGGGAATGCATCTGGATTAAGTGGATTCCTTTAATATACACTTAACTAAGAAACATCTAAGCCATTGAAATAGACATTTGTTTTTTCTGTTTCAGGTGTCTACTAGAAACCAAGAATGCCATCCACTTTAATTTCACCATCTCTCTAGTCGGTGTTCACACAGTTTGTATTCTATGCCTCATGCAGCCAAAGAAAGAGGTTTGTATTACATGGAGAGTTATCAAGTTATGAGTCTTATAATAACTTTAATGTTCCACAACCTTTGTTAATTGTACATAGTCATGAATTTAAACTAACTGTCAACTGTCAGTTTAAAGCTACATGATAACAGAAAAATCAATTTTAAAAAATAACAATCATTTAATTAACTATTGGTAATACATTACTTTGTTTGGTATCTCAAACAAGGGAAAGAAATTGTAATTGACTGAAATGGTGGTATAAGCTGAATTTGTCCCCTTTATAGGTGTAAACCAACGTGAATAAAAGGACAAAACTTTAGAAACAATAGATAACTTTGCATTCTTCCATCTTCATAAGCTCTCCACTAGCTTGAGCCATGATTTCAAATTCAGGTCATTCACCCTTTTTTTTTAATTTTTATAATACTTTTTATTGTTAGTCTATATCTATTACAAATTACAATCTGTTGCAAACTTACTTATACAACTATGCTTCTTTTTAAAATATTTTTAAATGTTTTTTTTTTGTTTATCATTTGCAGACATTTAAGTTAAGATTATTTATCTAAATCATTTTAGTTCAAAGAGTTCCATTGTTTCCACTTAATGATGTTTTAAATAGATCTAATTTAATATGACATGAAAGTCAATTGATTACAACTACTGTAACAATATAAAGATTCTATGTCAAATAAAACCTGAACTTTTTAGTAGTTGGACTGTATTATAACTTTTCATCTTTAAAGTTCTTTTTAGAGACTGCTGTAAAATAAAAATCATTTTTCACATCTTCTTCTGTACACATCCTACATAATTCTATATTACTTTTTTCTGTACACAAATAGTACACATCCTATGTAACTCTATATTACCTTTTTACTGTACACATCCTATATACGTAATTCTATTTCATCTTCTTCTCTACACATCCTATATAATTCTATTTCATCTTCTTCTCTACACATCCTATATAATTCTATTTCATCTTCTTCTCTACACATCCTATATAATTCTATTTCATCTTCTTCTCTACACATCCTATATAATTCTATTTCATCTTCTTCTCTATACATCCTATATAATTCTATTTCATCTTCTTCTCTACACATCCTATATAATTCTATTTCATCTTCTTCTCTACACATCCTATATAATTCTATTCTACATAATTCCATCCCACAGCTTTTACTTTAATATTTCAATGTTTGGACACTGCTGTTAATTTTGTTTGCCAGATGCTGTGCCTGTGTGGAAAAATGATCCTTCAACTCTTCACTGTTAGTGCGTTCACATTTCTTCTTCTTGATGCCATACAGATATTAATAGATATTCATGCCAGGCAGCATTCACATATTATCATTGGAACAGTCAAATTCATCATCATTGGCTGGGGTAAACACAACTCATTTCTTTAGAATTTTGTATGCTAATAAAAAAAAGTAATTTATCATATCCATTAGTGAATGTGCTATAAATATAAGAAATTGGCAATTCTTTTTTCTTTTCATTCCAACCCACCCAAAGTTTTTGATAATTTCTTATTTTATTTTATTCATTATATTTTATGTTAACCTCTCTCTCAAGCTGATTAGAACCTTCTCAAACAATTGCTTGAACTTCTGGTACTTGGAATTATTTTGTTTGAGCTCATAACTTTTATTGATCACTGTTTTAGGTCTCCCCACTCTGTCTGTTTTTTGTGCAATAGTAACACTGCAAGTTGCTGGATTTGATCATCAGTGTAGCTCTTGGTAAGACACACTCTTTTGTTATGTTTTTATCTTATTCTTTATCCTTTTTGTTTTTGTGTAGCTTCCTCTCAGTCTCCCCCCAGATCTCAGTGTCTGATTTTGTTTTATGTTTCCAACTCTGAAATGTCCTTCCTTTTGATTTGAATGAAACATTTTTTTTATCTTATAAAATCCACTTTCAAGGTGTTGGTGGTCTCCCATGCATCAACATTTTTACAGTGTCATCATCACATTGATATTACTTGTAATTGTAAGTCTACATTCAGTTCTATTTGTTGCATGGAAATTTTATTTGTTTTAAGAAAAGTAGTCGTTATAAGATTACAAAAAAATAATAATGAACTAACTGTTTTGTGTTATCTTTTTTTTTATTCAATGATTCATTGATTGTTATGTTAAGTTTTGCTGAAGACTGTCTTAAAGTGTAAGTCTATTTTATTAAAAACTATAATGTATGGGAAACTAAAACGTTGCATAATTTTTTAAATTTTCTTTACAGGGGCAATCTGGGATACTTGCTTTTTGTCTTGTCATAATCACTCAATGGAAGGATGAATGGAGCTACAGAGACAGAAGGAAATTTATGTAAGCTTTTAGTGCCCCCCACCTATTTGTTTTGTGTGACCTGTTTGTCCATCTGTCAAGTTTACCTCCCAAATACTCGAAGTGCTTTTGAAAATTTGATTTGATCCATAGCAGGTCTAAGTAAAGTGCAATTTTTTCTCATTAAGCCATTTGCTGCCTGCTGTTTTCTTTACTCTAAGGAAGCCAAATTAGGGTGTCTATACTGTCCTCACCAACTTTCAGCAGAATATAATTATTTGTAGTGTAGTCTTGTCAGAGTATATCACTGCCTGGTAAGGCAATCTGAGCATAAAAAATAAAAATTAACTTCAGAAAATCATAAGTAAATTATCTTCAACTCTGAAGGAACATCCAAAACATTAAACATTTTACATAAATCCTGCTAGTAAAGGGATTGGTAGGCAACAAACAACATTCGGACAACTGTTCAAGAGTAGCATTCCTAAGGCTAAAAAGATTTTAAAAAGTAAAAAAAAAAACTCTGAGATAGGATTTTTAGATTTTAACATCTCAAAGGAGATACAAGTTACTGTTACAACAACAAAACAGAGACAATCAAGTCATTGATTAGAATTAAGCTATCTGATGTCAACATTGCACATGTAACATTTGAGTGAAACTAGTGTGAACGTATATTTTGTTTCTATAGTTATAATGTATTTTTTATTCACAATTCGTAAGACAAATTTCATCATTGATAATAAAGATTATTATTATTATTATGGAGTTCAGGCAGGTTTGTTAAAATTACTACTAGAATAAGTCACTATTGACATTTGTCTGTCAAAACCAAAGTGCTGTTGTAATCTAGTTTCACTCTCATGTTCAAAAATCTTTTGACCAGCATTAAGAGCAGACCTTGAGGCAACCTATGATTTGTGAACAAATTTTTTATTAGTATTATTTAGTAGTTTAAGTACTTTATAAAATGACTATTAAAGGACTTGAAACATTTTTAATTGTAGCTCCACATCAAGGGCACACAAAATACATACCTGCAGAAATTTAAAACACTAAATCTAACTCAACCACTTATAAACCTGCAGAAACATTAATCACCTGTTTTTAACATACAATATATATATATCATGTGACTTATTACCATATGGAAAGCAACTGCATCCAATAGTATTCATGATTTGTTTTTAAATATAAAATTTTGTAATGGTATTTTTTCTTTTCAGATTTATGATTGGGCAAAGTATATCTTTATCGGTAATACTTTTCATTTGTATATGTGTTTCAATATTTTCTACTGAAAAACAAGTCCACTCAAGCAAAGGTCTTGTTATATTTTTTAACTTCATTTTGGTGAGTAGCAATCAAAGCCTGCCATGTTTACATATAGCTTTATTGATTTATAATGATAGCAGTTTATAATTTACATTGCATATGGGGCTAGCAAGATGAATCCTATTAAGTTGCTTCTATCTTTTTGAGTCATTCTGAAGTGAAATATTACATTCATTAAAGCATATCTATTGCATTGCAACATTAAACCAAAGGATTCAAACTCATACAAAGTCTTGTGGAAATGAATAGTCTACAGAATTTACTCTCAGTCAGTACACAGCAAGTGGCCAAGTGGTGACAAAAAATAGCACTTTGTTGCTAATGTTAAGATCTTAAATGGAAATAGTCTGGAGGCTGTGATATTTTTCTAAGATTGCTTTTGATCTCAGGATGGCCAATATTCTTCCTTTATAAATGTCCAGGAATGTAATTGTCATGATGTATTGAATATGTTAACTCTAAAATGCCATCATGACATGTTGTACTATATTTCATCTTTATCAACCTTCACTGTACTAAGTTGATAAGAAGAAAATTGTATTTTCATCTCCTTAGTAAAAATTTCCTTTTTTTTTCAGACTGTTGTTATCATAAGTTTTTTTGTTCTTTTGAAAAAATCAGTAAGTTTTTGTTCATTACTAAGATGCCCAACTGCTTATTTCTGTATTATTAAGTAAGGGAAATTACAATAATTTTTTTTTATTAATTTGTTATAGTTAGGGTTTATTAGCAGCTAGGCCTTCATAGTTTCAATTAGCATTTAGGCAATTACTTTTAGAAAAATAGTTTGACAGTTTTCTTATAATTTCAGATAAGACCATCTATCTTCCGTAAATCTCTCATCTGGAAGAACAATAATATTTTTAGTAAGTCATGTATAATTAATTTTTCTGATTACAATTTCAGTTATATATTGATAGTCTAGCTAAATTAATCTAGAAAAAAATGGTTATTGAATTTTCCTACTTTTACCAATTAAAAAGTTCTGATTTATTTTTTTTACTAAAGCTGATTTGTTTTTTGTTAGGATTTGCTCACCAAGAAACACCAGACATAAACCATGTTCAGGCAGAAACAGAGAGAATTCATGAGTACTGTGATCGAGTTGATCGTGAGCGTTACACAGCTGAACACAAGCGCCAGCTCCGTTTTCTTCTCAGTAACAACAATTTGTGTCCTCTGTCAAATGGTGACCTTGCTGACATCACTAAAGAGAACAGACTAGGCAAGAAGCACAAGAAAACTGTACTAGATGGTCAGGTGCTTTTAGGTGCAGACACAGTGCAGTTCTCATCAAATACATTAGTTTTTTGAATCAAACAAATTGTTCTTAAGTAAGAACTGTATCTGAGTTGTTCTATAAAAAAATACCCTTGAAGAACAGAGGGTTCTGTGTTAAATTCAGTACTCAGTTTAACCAGCTCTTTTTAGTACCTGTCTTCTCTAAGGAAAGAGCAAAAGCTCTTGTTCATTGTACATAACACAAATGTCAGCCGCTGAAACTAATTATCAGCTTAGTGCACCTGTTGGCCTTATCAAGAATCCTATTCTTTTACTATAGATGGCCAAGGACTCCTAATGCTTTCACAAGTCCTTCACTAGATTTCTGTTTATACTCATTTGCATTTTGATCTCATAGGTAAAAAGTAATAAGCAAGTCTGGCATTAACATTCTCCCCAAGAGAATTATTAATGTTTTCCTACTGTGATGATATAACAATCAAATGCTGGCATGTTCTATTTTACATTTTTGTTAACTTAAGTTTGAAAACAAAACTACCTAGGTCTTCTCAATAAATTGGTTAAGTGACTGTGGAAATATTTTTTCTAATGTAGGAAGCAATCTCTTTATTTATTACCTGTTCTATTTTTACTTCATATATTAATCCAATATCAATGAACAAATATTGACCAAAAGTCGTAAGGGTTTGAGCTACTCCTAATAATGTCATTGTGCACTTTTGTAAAGCAGAGAAGAAAAAAATACATGGTATTTTATGAGTGTTATTACTGAGCTAACAGTCAAATAATCAAGCTCACAACTAGTATACCTTTCTAGCAATTTATAAAACATTGTTTTACAATTTTGATGAAAATGATATTGTTTACCTTTTTTTTGTGCACTTTTTTTTTTCTTTTTGACTAATAAATGATGTAAACAACTGTTTGTTCAGTATTCACTTGTTCTGTTGAGGTTTCATACTAAACACATATGATTACTGTCCAAATAAGTTTGATATTTAATTTCTTTTGTTGGTGAACTGATGCTGTACATATGCATTTTCAATTTAATTTTTATGTCAAATATTTGTACTTTTACTTAAAAATCCTTTAAGTTAGATTATAGTTGGAAGCTTTTTTAAAATGTATTTTTATACAGATATTTAAAAAAACATCAATTACTTTTATTTTTATTACAATATATCTATATATTATCTTTTTAAGTGTCAGAACCTGGCTTGATGTACATTGGCCAACCTACTATTGAAAGGGCAATGAAATGGCCAGACAAATATTCTACATTCTATTGGACATTGTATTTCCCTTTTTATAATTCTGCTTACCATAATGACAGTATGAAAAAAGTGCACTTTTGTTTTTATTTTGTTAAGTTGTGATTCAGTGCTTGTCAGCTGTAAATACATGGACTGGCCTCACACTGGATAAGACTGTAAGGATGTGACAAACAAGAAATGTAGAAAACTGGTCATTTGCTCTTCCCCCCCTCCCCCACACAGTTTAATTTGTGGCACTAGCATATATAATTTTTAAAACTATCCAATAAACTATCTATTGAATTTTTTCAAATAATTTGCCTAAACCTACGTGCTGTCTTCAGTAACTTTGAAAGGAAAAGTGGTGTACTGTATTGCTTGAGTATTTAGAAATGTTTCATGTTGACTTTGGTGCTTTTCAATAATTCCATTTTGTATGCTGGCAAATGTTGTGAATCTTGTTTAAATTTAAACACCATATTTTTATTAGTATATTATTTGTTAAGACCTAGCTATTAAGCTTTGTGCAATGTCTCCAGCTTTAATTAAACTTGAAGAATTGGCACAAATATTTTTTTTACATTAAAAGAAACATTAAAGATATCAATTTTCACTTTTTTTTTAACCAGTCAAATAAAACAAATAGCAAAACAACTGCATAATTTTGATTTGTTTTATTTAATGCAAATATGTTTACAGTAAGGTACAAAAATGAAGTATAAACATAAAATTTAAAAAAAAATGAATGTGATATGATGATAAATAAAAATGTCTTGAAATATGTAATAATGCCAATCTAAGAAATGTAAATGCATTTCTATTATGGATCAAAATAGAAAGTGATGTTTAATCTACACCTAACCAAACTTTTTTTAAATAGAATTATTTATAAATGACAGTAAACTGAGAAGATGAAATATCTAAAACATAAATAATCTAAATACTATATTACATTCAAGTATAATCATCATCCTACCTGATAAGAAATAAACAAATCTGTAATTTCCTGAGATGTAATGTAAATAAATATTCTAATGTATAAATGTAATTGTTAAACAATTAACAAGTAAAAAAAAATTACAGAGAACGTACACTGTCATAAATGGATTTTTTTACGTGTAGCACATTTCCAATGCTATCAAGTTTGATCTTATCATCTTGGTTAGGCTCCTAGTCCAGTTCATAGAGTAGTATTATCCAAAATATAACTTTAAACGCAAATAGGTTTTGCAGGTTGTGCTTTGCTATTTAAGCTTATGCAACATTTGGTATCCAACTTGATGTGTGCAGTTGCAACAGTTTCAGTGCTTTGACTGCACCAGGAACTAAGTAGTAGTATCTTCCCTCGCTTCACATCTTTGGGAGAGGCAAGGAAGAAAACCTGTTTTCCAAGTCAGCTTTCAGTAGAAGCTTATCAACGTTGAAATTCATCAGGGGGATGATGAACTAAATTGAAGGCAATGTTTGGGTCAGCATGCAATGCTTCACTCTGGAAGTTGTATAACAGGCTTTGGGTAAATGTCACTATACATGACAGTGTCGTGATACCCAGACACAAAGGTGTCGGCCTCACTGTTTCCATCTAGAGGTTTTTCAATCAGCATGCAGGACACAGCCTTGAGCGTAGATTCTGTAAAGTCAGGGCTACCTCTGACTAAGTCGAGCAGGCAATGTTCATTTTTAACCTATGAGTCAAGAGAAAACAGACATGTCAGACTAAACTTACAATGTTGAGGAAGAAATAATGTGAACAGTTATTAAACCTATTCTTGTGTTGGCCAAGAAATTTACTTGGATACATATACTAAATGTTCTCAAAGAAACTAACAATAGATAAGGGTTTGAGGACAATAGGTCATTTTAAATTTTGTTTAAAAATCTTTCATAATCATCCTATATTTAATGCACCATTTTCTTTTATACTTCTGGGTTAGCCTAAGATAATGTTTTGAAGTCATTAACAAAATTGTTGGGATTTTTTTTTCCACAATGACCAAGTGGATCTGTAGATCAAAGACTGCAAAGCTTCGTCAGCATAAGTTGCTAATAAGATCTATTTTCATTTTCTGTGCAAAAGTATGCTTAAGTAACTTTAGCTGGTACTCAGCATTTATTTTCTACTAGAGTGACTATGATTTCAGCAAGTTTTGCACCCAATGTGAAGCAATATGTCTGGACACTTGTTCTATGTAAAGCACACTCAATACTGAGTCCTCTCAATGTGTCATTAAATAATTTAAATGAATGATACATCAAGGGACATTTCCTCTTACCTTCAACAATCTGATCTCATGCTCCCAACAGAATGATGTGATCAGTGTATGATGAATGTGCATTGCAAGATTATCACTTGACAGTTCAGGAAGAACACATAACATGACTCGGCCAGGTGAGCTAGTGAACAACAATGAAAAATTAATTGTTTAACTACCTTCCAGCAGGATGTTTTATGTTAACCTACAATAATTACTTGTATTTTAAAGTTGATCAATAAATAGCTTCCGGGCATAATATCTAGCATATATTAACAGAGGTGAATAATACTAGGCTAGATGTCCCAATTAACATCAAAGAAATGAAATCAGACTATATACTTACTGGCTAAGAAGCTTGGCACACTCAAGGATACCCATTGTAATCCTGCGTTGACCCATGGCTTGTTTCAGTGAAATAGCCAAAGCTTCACTAATGGTCAGCCAGGTTCTATAAAAAAGGAACGAAAACTTAAGTTGTTAAACAGAAAATAAAATCAATTAGCAAAGTTGCTGACTAATGATAATTATAAAATGATCCTTAGCTATAAAATATGCATTGCCCTTTTAAGTAGAATTACCTATCTTGGTATAAAGATGTATATTATTACTTATCTCAATGTGACCTAGATCTAGATCGCTACTTCTTTACCAGTGCGAAGGCTAAGGTCAATGCTAATACACTTATACAGTTAAGTTAGGATCATGCCTGTGTGTTCTTGCAGTGACCAGCTGTATTGTAAGGTGTTATGAACTGAAGACTAACTATTCTATCAAGTCCAGATCTAGATGTCGTCTCTTGATCAAGTGCTAATTATAACTCAACATGTTGCAAATGGTTTCTGCAGCTTCAGCAAAAAAAAAAAATGTCCTAGATCTAGATTTACTATCATCTTCATTAAACTAAATCTAGATCTATTAGCAAGGGTGGGCCTTACATTTTCAATGCACTGTATAGCACTGAGCTCACTGAGGCTAAGCCCACACAAGGTGACGAAATTATAATTTTCCCAACCCAGTCCAATGTCATGAACACTCACGCATGGTATTGCGCGAGTACAATACAATTACTAAATATAGACACTGGTAGGCGTTGATTGTGTGCGGGTCAACACGTGGCAAATAAACAAGTCAGTGCCATACAACATAATCACAAAAGCTATACAATTACAGGTTAACTAAATTTAACTTTAATGGGAACATTAATTAATTATATATATAAATTTAATCCTATTGAAATGGACGAATATCATGACTTAAGTCCCCACTAGACTTGACTATTATGTATTATATTGTCTAAATATAGACTTTAGTCTAAGTTATAGATCTAGATGTCTAGGTAAGTTTAAAGTTTAATATTAGATCTAATTAATTATTAATTTATAATTAATGTATACACTAACAATACCAGACTAATTAGTCTAATGATGCTTTCTTCGTTTTATTTAGTCTGTAGTCCAAATACTGAAAAAGGCAAATACGGAGTCTAGGTCTAGAGTTTAGAGAATAGGTTTTTTAAAGTTTTTAGTTTATAGACATAATAAATTACTCTTAACTAGAGATCTAGACATAATATATCATCTAGTCATTCTAGAATAAAAAAGCACTCTTACTTTTGAGTTTTTTCTCCAACTGGGTGACTTTGTTCTCCTAAATGCTCACTAAGTTTACTTAGAGAAATTTCAGAAGACATTAGAAGTGCACAGTGGAGCTGGGTTTCAGTGTACATTTTGTTACTCTCAGCAGAAATAGAGGAAAAAAAACAGTTCCTAACAGCAACGACACACGCAGACACAAATCCCAAGAATCACAAAGTTTTCGCTAACAACCAAACGCACTCTCCGACTGCTCGACTCTTTGTACAACCTGATCTTCGCTGACGTGAGAAATATACGACGGCAGTGAACTTTGCCGAAGCTGTCTTCGCTCTGATTGGCTGGCCGAATGAATGCCCCGAGCAGACAAAGTCGGTAAAGGGAAATGAGGTTATATTCTGTCGCGTTCAGTGGGTGAAGTGGTGGTAGAAAGGAGGGGGGGGGCACAATTAACGATTTTAAACTGTAATCACTTTTTTTTAAACTACTGATTAAGATTGCTAGATCTATATGTGCATCTACTAATGCACAGCTTAATAAATGTTGCTGATACTGCGTGACAAAGAATTCGGTAAAGTCTATCGGAAGAACAGAGAAGAGGGAAAAAAATCGATTTTAGTCAGCTGTGACCTAGAAAACAAAACTGGGTCAATCTGGCAGAGTATCAAGTCTAGGCGAGTGGTGTGGGCTTTGTCCTTTCTATCTCTTTGTCCAATGTGGAGAAAGAAGGCCCAGTTTCCTTGTTCACTTACCACACAAAGACGAACTAATCAAACAAGTTTTGCTCGGGAAAAATATTGGAGGAGGTTGTTAAAACCCAAGTCTGTAACTGCACAATTTAACTACCTAGTTTCGATACAAGTTGTAGCAGCAAGACAGAAATACTATAATAGATTGATTTAAATGGCATAACTTTTTTTTTCAGCTATAGCCATATTAATAGCTTGAATTTTGGAATAATCCATGTGTGTTAAATGTACAGAAATTATACTTTTGGCTTCTAAAATATAGTGGAGATCTATCAACATCTAAATTGGACTTAATATATGATCATTTGCAGTCACCTTTTTTTTTAAATATCTCCCACTCGAACAGTTCCTAAAGTTATGTTCGATTTATAGAATATTTCTGGCAGTAAAATGTCAAATATCTTCTGCAAACGCACTAAAATATAAATTCTTTTTGAAGCTATAGCTATTAAATCACGTGGAACGTGACACTGTACATCTATAGATCTACTACTATAAGTAGGCCTACCATTTACTATTAAATCGCTGTTGTGTTATGAAGAATGCAAACAATTTGATTAAATCGCCGAGTGTGCCAATATAGAATTTAGACCTACGGTAAAACAAATCCATGGCCTAAGCTTTCCACTTCTTGGTTTACTTTCTGCACTCCGTTTACAACTGACCAAATCATAGAAAACATGGGACGTAGGTCGTTGCTATGCAAAGTATGCAATCAGTATTTATGCACCAATAACTGTACGTAGTATTAGGTAGAGAAACACAAAACCCTATGCACGTGGTATGGGCCTTGGTGAGAGAGAGAGGGGGGAGAGAGAGGGAGGTCATTGCCTGCTAGCAATGTCAATTTGTCAATGACCCGAGAGGCTAGGCTCGCGCTCGTGATGATATATATATATATGTGTGTGTGTGTGTCACTTGTGCTCTATCTGTATACATGCATATATGTACTATTTAGACCAACACGTACACCTTGTCATATCTTTGAATGAGGACATATTGGACACATACACGCATATAGGCATCATGTTCTCGACCTAACAGTCAAGTGTGACTAGCAATCTCACTAGAGTATTCGATGTTAGCGGTTAGATTTAGATTTATATGTTGTGCTAAAAAAACTGCTTAACTATCTCACTGATTATAACTTCACGGGCCGATTTAAGGGAGAGCAGGCGGGGCTACGGATGCGCGGTGGCTGAGCGGTAAAGCGCTTGGCTTCCGAACCGGGGTCCGGGGTTTGAAGACTGGGAGTCCACCCAGCTTTAATGGGTACCTGACATTAGTTGGGGAAAAGTAAAGGCGGTTGGTCGTTGTGCTGGCTACATGACACCCTCGTTAACCGTTGGCCACAGAAACAGATTACCTTTTTATCATATGCCAAAAGACCAGAAGGTCTGAAAGGTGAACTAGGCGGGGCTACATCGCAGGGGACTCTAAAAGAAAGAGACCCCCACAATAGAGAGAAAAAAATCCATAATTCGATTGGTCAACAGCTTTTCGTTTTTCTATATTTTCTTTCGCATTTTTACCACCACTACTTCAAATCATACAGTTGGCAACACTGTCGTAGATATAGAGCGTCTGCTTCTAGTGTGCTCGTATTCTTTTAATAATACTCCGGATTTACTACATTGCTTAAACCCTAAAAATTTACATTTTTTAAAAACTAAAATATGCATATAAAATAATTTTCTTTTTTGATTAAACAAAGGAAAATTTAAATCAATTTACAAGCACTTTCTTTTACAATATTGCATGCTTTTAGATAATAGTAATTTGTTTATTATTATTTTTAAGTGGATCTTTATTAAAGATTTCGAAAAAGTGTAGGGACCTCTACAAAACTATTGCCCCGGGACCTCCACATGCTTAAATCCGACCCCACAGCATGAGTAGGCTTTCCTGCCACCCGCTCTCTGGCTGAAGGCACTGGTGTAGTGATTGGATCACGGACAGTATTCCGAACCAGTTATTCGAAGAACGTGACCTCCTGGGACGTGACCTCCTGGGACGTGACCTCCTGGGACGTGACCTCCTAGGACCTCTGTTTTCTTGAACTTGGCTTAGTTTTAGATTCCTCTTCCCCACCCTACAGGCACACGCGCTGTTCCTCCTTCATTCATCAGACACACTTACTCCAGAGTGTATCGATGCACATACTTAGAAGTGTATCGATCTGTGCCATTGCCCTGCTTGATATTGTCCATGTTACTGTGACCGACCCATTTAGACATTATGATAATCGAACCTGTCCTTTTTTTTTTTCTTTACAATTTTACAGCCCACGGTGTCCCGACTTAAATGTTCATTATGCATGAATGTTGGTGCGTATTGATTTGCATTTTCGTAAGAAACATGAATGGCGGGGTGAAAGAACTCAATGTGTAGATATTGCGGTAGGCTAATGGGGTCACCACTAGTGCATATGAAGGTGAGACCCTAATATTTTGCATTTCAGCGAGTTTGGTGCATGGACCCTTGTGCAATCTTCGGATCTTATTCCAGTATCTCAGAGACAATGAAGGTCATGACACCATGAAGTTGTTAATTGTGACTATTTTTCTGAAGATTTAAGGCTACCCGAGAGTCTATTCAAGTACACACATGAGAAGACCAGTAACGTAGCTAGGATAGGGGGGGGGGTCCACATTTTAAATTCCCCCCCCCCCAAATGAGTGTCCGAAATGTGTTTTTACATTACATAGAAACGCCATTCTCTCATGTTATGATCCTAATGTAAAAAGAGGCCAAGACACCCCCCGGGGCCCCCAAATCCCTAGCTATGCCACTGGAGAAGACTGATAAATAGTGTTTTCACTGAACCAACATGGAATAAGACAAAAAAAAAACAATGAAGGTACATTCAAAGATTAGACATGATTAGACTAAGCCGCGCAAAAGACACCCAAATTTAAAATTCCGATATGTGTGTTACGGACAGGATTACTACAAACAAACAAACAAAAATCGTCGAGTCTAATGGAATTAATTCTCGGCGGCTTTTTTATGCACTCTGGGAATTATCTCGGGCGGACAGTTCCGCTGGCCGTAGTTTGGACTGTGGTCATCACTGCGTTTATGCAGTGACATCAATTCCAAACATTTTGCGCAACTTGAAGAAAAAATAAAACAACTAAAACCCTAGCCACTGTGCTTGCTACTTTGAACAACTTAACAAAAACAAAACAACTAAAACCCTAGCCACTGTGCTTGCTACTTTGAACAACTTAACAAAAACAAAACAACTAAAACCCTAGCCACTGTGCTTGCTACTTTAAATAAATTAAAACATGTTAACTTAATCACATTGTCACGCTCTAAAATCTTCGCCTAAATTCTAAATTACAATATGCATGCCAACGCAAATTGAAAGATGGCCCCGAGGTATAGGGGTAAGCGAAACTGAACAACGCCACTGTGAATGCACTGCTTAGATTAGAAGCACGTATTCAGGGTACACTACGGTTGTTACTACACTACGGTTGTTATGGACGCTCAATAGCAATGCCTATTCCTCTCTCCACGCCACGGCGCCCTGTTCCCGCCCTTTCTGCCTAATTAAATAAACACCGCATCTTTTCAACAGTCCAGAAATGTCAGTTATTTTGATTAATGTTTTTTTCCCCCAAATTCAAAATTCTAATTATAAAACACTTTAATTAGCCTTCCTGATTTCTTAGATTGGTCACTTTTCCGTGTATTCCGTGTGTGGGGGGGATCCTCGGAACTAGTCAAGAGTCTTGGTTTATACGTAGACTGCATTTGCTCTTTCATAATCTGGATGCCATGGTGCGGGGGAGCGGTACAGAGCACCCCCCCCCACACACACACAATGATCCCTGACCATTTAGCCCATGTCAAGTCATTCATCCGAATCTCATGCTGAAATCATTTCAACATTTCACTGATAATTAGTGAGAAGTGGCACTGGCTCTTTCACACACTTTCGCACATTGATCCTCACACACACACACACACACACACACAGACTAGAGCGTGACCGCCATAACTGAGTTGGTGCTGGTTAGGAACCTCTCCCCCCCCCCGCACACACGCAAGTATTGATGCTCACACACACACACACACGCAAGTATTGTCCCCCCCCCCCTTTTCCCCTAAAGATCTTTCAGAAAGTTCCTTATAGTGAAAGAGATGTTGGGAAGGGAATTAACTGCGGACCACTTCATTGCATGTTCTGCACTGCCATTCAGCATTAGAGAAAGTAGAAACAGCAGTAATGGTAACAACACCTTACTGTAGGTGCCTTCAATCCACGTTGATATTGTACTCAAAGCGCCTTTAATGCGAGAGATCGGATAGATGTAATAACTTTCTGTCTTTCTAAATTGTGTTGATAATGTTGATAATAAGAACAACACTACTACCGGTCATTACTTTAGCCCAGGGGCGACTGGGTATCAAAATCGGCCCGGGCATTACCATATAAACCGGCCCACAAATGGCAAGTCATATATTTTCAGTGGGGGGGATTTTCACCCCACTCCGCAATTTATATATATATTTATATATATATATATATATTAGTGTGTGTATATGTAATTAATCTTCATTACATTCTTATCTTTCATTCTTTCAAACGTTTTTTCTACCCTAGAATACTCTCTTCCTATAATTAGTGGAATGACAGTACACTCCGCCAAAGGGCAGCTAGTTAGTCCGGGGGAGCGCTGTGAGCTGCTCCCAGTGGGGTCCAGGCAAGGCCCCGGAACCAAGCATTATTTCCGTTATTTTAAGCTTTAAAAATGCATATGCTGAGGCATCTACAGTGCAATTAGCCTGCTACTCTTCCGCTAAAATAATTCAAAAACCAAATCTGCTATTCAATGGAGTCCAGCGACTGGTAGAAAATGGTAAAAATGCTTTAGTTTTTGTATTGGAGGGGGAAGGGAAACCACAAAACCCCATTTGGCTACGCTCATGAAATGTGGAAACTTGGTTGCTTACGTTGACTGCACTGGGGTAGTAAATAAAGTTTCCCTTTCAGACAATGAGGTCTGAGGCAAGTGATAGTGTTATATTATAGGTGTAAGCCTAATTCTCTACAAAATATATAAAGTTGATAACGCATCGAAAACTGAATGCATGCATTCGTAGGATTACATAATGTATTATATTTATACGTGTATGTAGTCTGAAAACTATAAACAATACAATAGCCGCCTAATGAGTTTGAAGCTTTTTTGGTATTACTTATAGATTACAGACGTTTCTTAAAAAAATAAGATTGTTACCTCTTACGCATTTCATGTGTTAATCTAGTCATGCATGTTGATCTGTGACTTAAAATATGCTAAATCATTGGTTTTCCTGGCTGACTCAGGCAACCCATTCCATTAAAAGATAAGAGAAAGCAGGTAAGAGAGGCACTTACGTAATGTGAGAAGCTCTTGCTTCCTCCTAGTACATTCTCAAAAACGCGATTTGTATATGAATATACCATGACCCATTATTTAAAATATAAATCTCCTTTCATTAAATATCGGATGTGACAGCGCTATATAAATTATTGTAATAATTTTCATCATTAATGACTTCATACTAAGCATAGGTTTGCATAGTATAAAAATTGATTTAGATCTAGATTTATTTTTTAATTAAATATTTTTTTGTAAGCCTTAAGTGCAGTATTTTTAGATCTGCGTTATTAAAATAAACAAAAAGAAACTTACTTTTTCTTTTCAAATCGCAGAAAGTAAAGCTTTATACCCATATTGAGCTATGAATAACTTGGGTGGTTTGCAATTTTGCGACTGTGTGTATGTGTTAAAGTTAATTTCTATTAAGTATTGTTAAAGAGCTCCTATCTTTTTTGCTGCGGTATATCAATGTTTTCTAACTTCACCTCTCTCATCCCTCTTTTTGGTGACATTTCATTGGAACCATTAAAAGACGGGGGAGGGAAGGAGCAAAAAAAAAAAATGGGGATGCCATCAAAGCAGTCCATGCCGACCAGCAAAATGATGAGGCCAAACACAGCCTCGAAGACATCAAAGCAGTCCATGCGCTCGTGCATAGCAGAAAGTACGGTCTAACGTTTTGCAAATGATAATACGTACAGTGTATAGCGTATTTTTTTGTGTGGATATTCTTGTTGAATTTCAAACAAAATTAATTGTAATAAGAATTAAAAAAAAAAAAACAAGAAAACGTGTTCGGGCCTTTCTGTCTTGCTGCTGTCACTTTTTTTTTTTAAGTTGTCTATATTTTTTTTTCTTTGGTCGCTACCAGACCGGCCCATTTGATACCGGCCCACCGGGCATTTGCCCGTTTGCCCATATAGCCAGTCCGCCCCTGCTTTAGCCCCACCTACACCTTTTTTTAAATTTTAATTTCTCTAATAACCAAAGCATGGTGTCAGAGTTATAAGTCTAGTTGACTCTGGACATGGCTAAGATGAAACCTTTTTTTTTTTGTTTTGCTGTGACCATGCTTAAGATTGTGAAGTGATGATCGGACATCTAATAGACATTCAGTGCTAGAGTTCAGTGAGAACATAATAAAACTTTTACTAGCTCTCTGTTATTTCGCTTTCTCTCTCTCTCTCTCTCTCTCTCTCTCTCTCTCTCTCTCTGTGCTTCTCTCTTTGCCTCTCTCTTTGTCTCTCTTGGTCTTTCTCTGTCTCTCATCTCTCTCTCTCTCGCTTTGTATCTGTATCCCTTTTAAAGTATTTCTCGAAACATATGTCGTAGTTTTTTGTGTGTGTGTACATTTTAAAGCGAAATGAAACCTTCAATTATTATTATTTGTTGGAAATGTTACCAACTTTAGTTTCAACTTCGTGACCCACCTTTCCCACCCCCAACAATTGAAACACTGGAGTTGCTGTCTAATGACGCATGCGCAATCAGATTTCTTGGAACGTTTTATTTTGTCTGAACGCTGTGACCTGGCTAAAGCTTGAAGCTGTCTACTTAGTCATGTTTCAATGGCATATACAAGCTAGTTCGAACCTAGTTGGCTTTTCGATGTCGATTGATATCATTCACTAAACGTGTAATGCAAACAATTAATTGGCTTTAACGCGGTGTAGAAATTTGGAATATTCTCAACAGAAATAAGTTACACTCTCGGTCAACTTGGTCTAATTGGAAAAGTAGGGGCGGTAATGCTGTAGTTCGCTGAACACAATCAAGAGAGATACTAATAAGGAAGTAAATGAATGTGTGGGCGGGAACTACTTCTCTGTGGTGTCTGTCCAAAATACAGAGTGGATAAACCAATGCATAGACCAACCTGCATTTTGACCAGTTTATGCCTAGAGCAGCATGCGATTAGACTAGATTATGCCTAGAGCACTAGGCCAGACTGTTTTTTGACCAGTTTGTGCATAGATGCGATTAGACTAGTTTATGCATTAGTCACTTGTAGCCCGGCTTGTGCCTTGATTAGCAAATGTAAAATCTAGTTTGTGTATTGATCTGCATGTAGCCTACACTGATCGGCGTGCCCATAAACTCAATTATGCATATACCAACGTTTGCATAAACTAACTTATACTTATTTTCAGGAGGCCTCGGAAACACTTTTATTATATATAAGTTATAATTGTTTAATTTAATAATTTACATTTACAATTAGCGCGGGGCCTATGAAAGTGCGGGGTTCACTGCGGCCGCATAGGTTGCAGTGGCCTAAGGCCGGCCCTGATACAAAGACTAACTTTTGTAGGCCTGTAATGTATAGAGTAATAGACTAATATGTGTACCTGTACTGGCCAGGTGACTGCTGTTTTAACGGTTCATGTTGTGTATGTCGTGTATGCCAAAGATGACGTTTACAAACCATCGATGTTGTGACATCTACCTGAACTTAAGGATGTACATACGCTTGCCCATACAAAGTGCTGGTAAAACAACGAAGTACCTAGGCACAATCTTTTCAAAGTTTGCTATTCAGGTGTGTGACTGTTATGCGTGTGTGTGTGTGTGTGTTGCTAACAAGAAGTACCTTACGTCCGTCTGTGTACAGCCAATAGTCATTGTTGTTCACTGGACAACAACAATTGGACCAAGTCGCACGTTTATTAGCTCAAAGCAATTCAAGGTTTCAAGCCAAGGGCCGCATCTAAATGTCCCGTGCTCTTCTTAAGCGACATTAAGCGACTATTGAACCAAAACTAAAAAGAGCACGTGACTGTCAGTTTTCCAGATCTAAAAAAAACAACTTTCTAACGATTCACTTAGTAGGCCTACTCCTCAAAGATGAATGTTGTCACTTACAAGGCTAAAACTAACATTCCAATTCATTGAGTGTTTGCCATTCGTATCACGTTGTATCGCAAGACTTCCCGTGAAGTATCTCAACATTTCACTGATTGCCTTGAACTTTGACATCGTCGGTGACTTGTGACAGTGCTGGGGTTACACTTAATGCTTATTAGGCTCAGTCAAGTGTTAGCTCCAGCAGTGTGCCAGTTATTAGTATTAATTACTAGTTCAATTGGTTTCTTTTTGTTTCAATCTTTAACTTTAATAAGTGTATTATTATCAGCCTAATACCAGATTCAATATCGTTTGGCTTTGTAATTGTTTTTTTTTTTTTAAGATTTAGCGTTTTGTTTTTTTATTATTCAATCAATAAAATGTTCTTTCACTTTTACTTTTTCAAAATAAATTCATGGATAAAAACTATTTCTTTTTTTTTTTTTTTTTTTTTTGCAAATTGTGTTATTGCAATATTTTACTCACAGATACATCCTAGGGTTAGTATCACCCTGTGTGGCGCCAGTGTAGTATTTAATCAAGTCATACAAACGCACGCGCACACACACACTAACACACAACCTACCACTTCTTTCCAAATTAACCTTTCCAGTAACATTTCTCGTTGATTTCTTCTTTGTTGAAAATGAATACAAATTACATAGCTCTAATTAACTACATTCATTGATTGCTACACAACTGTCAAATGAGTGATAATTTTGTTTCGTTGTTTCTGACATCTTGTCACTTTGGTGTCACTGTCACCCCATGATGGGTGTCACCCGATCCGGACCGCAACCTTCGAACCCCCTACTACGTACCACAGTTTGGGAACCACTGGGTTTGAATGAAACCTATCAAGTGGCTAGCTGCACTAAGGCGATCTCTAGAATATCTCCGAATACACTCTTTAGATCTAGGCCTAGCAGGCCCCTACTACTTTTAATAGGCCTACCTACACATCTTCTTCTTAATCCCTTAGACTTTCACTTAGATCCTCCCACGGCGCATAAGGCGAAAAGCTGTCTTCATGGAAATGTGTACATTATCTCTAGGTTCATGTATGCAGCTTTTCACCCATCCCAATTCATTAGTCTCTATGAGTTCATCGTGTTACGCTAGTTCTGTGAAACACTTCGACAGTGTATCACGTTAGACGAATTGTCATTTACATAGGTGTTCTTTTCCCTCTGTCTCAATTTAAAGGGCTAGTACTACAATTTAGATGCTCTAACCCTACGCCCATGTAATCATCTTGTCCACCCATTGGAAGCCAGCACGCCCACCAGCCAACTACAATTCGCAACTAGATACATGTCAATCACATTGACACTGACATATATATCTCAGCCAATGCGATCATTACAATGTCAACACTCATTTGACCTACTCTCTCTCTCTCTCTCTCTCTCTCTCTCTCATTGGAATATTATTTTTCAAACTGAGTCAGAGTTGGCTTAGTCCACCAAGCCACTGACCTGTGAGTCCAACAGTCTCCACCAGGTGCTAGCTCACACCTTGTTGATCGTTCTCTTCGCCACGTCTGTCAGCAACACGTCTAGTGTCCAAAGACATTACTACAGGCCATGTCAGGGGCTCTACAAGCAGATGATTTTGCGTTGACAATGTCACTGTAGTCACTTGAGCAATTAGCTCGATTGTTTGGGTTGAAATCGTGAAAACAACAACATTATGTAATCAGGGCCGTCTGAATGCCTTGGTGACCTGGATTCTAACATATAGTGTGTAGTTCAGACTCCATGGACAAAGACCTCATATACAATATGCACCTCACTTGTCTCATTTACAGCCATTGTATGTCGATAGATGTGTGTGTGTGTGTGTTAGGGGGCATTGTTCTGCTCCCTTGTTCATGCTCTTGTTTAATACCTTTTATATTAGAAGCCAGTGATGTTCCCAATACCAAGACTAGACTATAGACACACATAGGGATAAATACATCAAATACATCCAGAGCTTGTCGACGAGCTCAACCCAGTTAAGCAGGTCAGGTTGAGTTGACCGCGTTCGTTGACCTACTTTTTAAAAAAATCAATAAAAAGCGTAAAGAATAGTCTACAATGTGGGTGTGGCTAGTACCACTTTGAACTGGCCTGACAAGATTTGCTTCCATTTGGTTTCTTCCCCGAGTAGTGCGCCGTTTTTCATTTGTCTACATAACAATAATAAAAAGTAAAGTGCCTTTTCAGGCCTTGCGATCTATAGGGCAGATGATGTAAAGTCATCTGTTTCTAAGGCCCATGGTTAACGAGGGTGTCATGTGTACAGCAAATGTCAGGTACCCATCTAGAACAGGGGCGTCCTAAGAAGCCAAGCGTTTTATTACCACTCAGTCATAACGTCCCCCCCCCCACCTCCCGGTTATTACAATCAGGTTCTGATACAAAGCATTAAAGTTCATTAAAAGAAATTTCTATAAATCAAATAAGAAAATAAAACTAAAATGTTATTTAACCTTGGTTAGGCCAATAATAGAATATGCATCCTCCATTTGGGACCCCTCAACTCAAGAAAACATTAAGAAACTGGAACACACACAAAATAGAGAGTGAGATTCATAACAAACGAAAATTCACATTTGACTAGAGTAACACCTTTAGTAAAATCACTAAATATAGAAAGCCTTCAGGACAGAAGACTCAACAGTAAAGTAGCAATTATACATAAAACACTGAACCATAATCTGCAAATACAAAAACAAAATCTAGTAAATAACTCATAAAGACACAAAGATAAAGGCACATTCCTCGTTCCATATGCTAGGGCAAATTTTTACAAATGCTCCTTCTTCCCAAGTGCTATTAGAGCATGGAATGGTTTGAGTGAGCCAACCAGGAAAACCAGTGACTTGGGAGAATTTAATATGCATGACTAAATTCATGACGCGTAGGACGTAATCATCTTTTTTGAAGAAACGTCTGTATTATATAAGATTAAAACCTACAATCATGATAAGTCATTAGAGTCTACAATCATGCATTCATATTGACTAATTGACACACTAGTGATACTGTCATGCAGATCCTACAGTCATAAATGGTCCTATAGAAAATATAATACTGCAGTATGTGTCCAATCCCACACATGTTGCATGCATGATACAAGACGTTTCAAACGACTTACACTCATGTTATCATCATATAAACATTACAATCAAGATGTGGCCCTTTTGAAATTACAATGGAGTCTATAGATCCTTTCTATATACTGGTAGTACATATATGTTTACGCAGATTCGCAGAATATTGCGTGCGTTACATACAACGGGCGTATTTTCATATTTTAAATAGCAATTTAACTTGCTAGTAAATGGAAGTCTAGACATGTATTTCAACTATAGAATGGTTCAGTCTCCACGGCTGCGAACCTCTCTACGACATTCAAGCTAACGTATCGAGTATATGAAGGAAGAAGATTTTAAAGAGAAAAACTGACCGTGGATTTTCAAAGAAAGTAAAACTACAAACCCAACTGACATACTTCGATAAGGAAGTAGGAACAAGTACCATGACTTTCCAGGAAATCGTAGTTCACTATTCTACTTAGCTTGAACCGTTTACCATTGTCTCTCTGTGTGTGTGTGTGTGTGCCTGTACATATATAGATCTTTACGAATACGCACTTGTGTATGAATGTGTACGCGATTGTATGTGTGTGCGTGCGCATTTAAGGACTACTTAGATTGATTTAGAGTTGGCTCACAGACTTATATGTTGGCCACACGAGACCTAAATAGCTTGCACCCATGACCTATGTACGTTTTCAGAGTTTCAAAAAGGAAAATTGGAAAACACTAAGTGAGCCTTACAACTGGATAATAATACAATATACAAGGGTTATGAAACAATGTGCACTAAACATGTTGTATGATTATTTATGTAACTAGGCATAGAAACCCACTGCCTGTTGTTTTTTTTCTGTGATGAATGGAGTCCCGTTTTTATTTGCGAAGTCTAAACAAAGGTACAATGTGATGGTCAAGCCGTTCAAACATTCTTGTTTAGGCCATACTGACCTTAACGAAGACAACTGACCCAGCAAGCAACTCTATCCCCCCTCCCTTTTCAACACACACAACACCATCGCTTCTTAGCCCTAGCTGTAGCCCGGCTACATTGACATTCATATACCGGTAATGTTTGGACCCCAGAGGTCGCTGCTAGGAGTATTGCGTAACGGTTTCAAACCCAGGTGCTTTATGGGACAGTAGTGTGAACAACTGAGCAATAGACATTGATCTCACATAGTGGCTATCGGGGAAATTCGTTACGGGGGATTAGGCCAACCGAGAGATTTAAGACGCCAGGTCGTTATGTTTGACACTTCTGCTACGCCAATCAGCGGCCACCCGTAAAAAGTAGAGCTATGTGGCTACTATAGAGCGCTCATTGTCTTTCCTACCTCCAGCGCCTACGCCATAGAAGAAGACAACCATCTCTAACTAAAATTTCTATGATTGCGATGAGCCCCCCCCCCTCTATATACATGTTATAGAATTTAGTGAGACCCTCCTGAGAAAGTTATGGTCCTAACAGATTGTCCACTAGTTACTATACAAAAGTTTGCCAGAGCAAACATAATGGTCACGTGACACGCCGTTAACACTTTATGCCTTACCAATACAAAGTCTAGGTGCACCTCACGTGACCGTCTTGACGTAGTGCAGACATTTTCACATTCAAAACGTTTTGGATTCTTTGTTCTCGGTTTCTTTGTGTTGTAAGGAAGTGTACGAGTATGGATGGTGAAGAGTTTCAAACATACACTTTAATATGTTATATATCAAGACTGGAAATCGGAAAAAAATTCTTATCCGCGATTGATTGTTTCACAGACACACACATTATATATAAATAGGGCCCTTTTGTGACGCGGTGCGTACCGGCACCTTTTTGAAAAAAAAAAATTACTTTTCTTGTATTTTAACGTATATTATTAAATTTTAGAAGTTTAAAGTTAGGCAATCTACTGCTGAGTACCGGCACATAATCACTGAGTACCGGCACATAATCACTGAGTACCGGCACCTATATATATATAGGTATATATATATTATTTATTTATGTTCGTAACTCTTTTTCAAGCTGTAAGGGAAGTCGCCCCAATCAATTTTTTTTCTGTCTTATAAAAGTAATGATCTTTAGTTTTCAAAGTTTAGAAATAATGCAAAATCATTTCTCGGATTTTCTTTAGAATGGGCTATTAATCACAGAACTATGTATTCACGCAAATATAAGAAACAAGGTCATTTCCTGTTAGTTTCCATTGAGATAATGTTTCAAAAATCATAGATCGAAATAATGCATGTCTGTTGGTTTTAATCATCTTATGTACATATAAATAGATTGATTACCTAGATCTTTCTAGATTATGTATCTAAAAGTTGCAAAATAATAATTATGAGACAAGAGTACTCTTATTTTTTATGTTCAATTACTAAATCTAGATCTAAAAATTAAATTATATGTTACAAAGGTTGGGGTTGAAAATAATACTTTGCTTCTTATAGCTACTTACTTAGCCATGTTACAACTTTAAAACAAAATTTCACGACATTTTTTGTAGTGTTAAAAGATCTCCATGTCCAGTCTAGATATAATGGTTTCAAACATACGTTTCAGCACATTAGATAGAGATATATGGATGGCTGAGTCGTTGAACAATTTTATTTGCTATATACACACAAAGCGCTTAGCTTCCGTATCGAGGGTTGTCAAGTTCGAATCTCAAATCTTTAGGTCAGCGACAAATCAAGTCTCTCTCTCTCACTCTCTCTCTCTCTCACACACACACAATGTAGTGCGCAATTTGGAGCTCTTGAAAAAAAAGAAAGCATTTAAATATCGAATTGATTCTGATCCTTTATATTTGTACCTTTCACAATTCAATGTTTCTTCAACAGAAGATAATTACGTGCTACGCGAATCCATGTGTCAATCTTGTCATGCATGTTAATTAGAGACTATATATAATAGACTACACAGAGAGAGAGAGAGAGAGAGAGAGAGAAACTGGACCTAGCAGGGAGGTGTTTCAATTTTAAAAACTAACCTGTACACACGGCGATGAAATGAAAGTTCTACACACAAAAGACAAAAAGTGAAACCAGCTTTCTTATGTCGACAAAAGTAGTGTAAGCTTCCATAGTCCCAAAGCCTTCAAAGACACACTGGAATCCTTCTGAGCCACAATAGCATCTATAGACTTCATAGCCCTCAAAACCTCCATAGCACCCAACCCTCCGACTCAGAGTTCTCATATTTTTCATAGCTCCATGTATCCGCCACAGCCTCCCTATCTCCCATATCCACCAAAGCGCCCATTGCCCCCATATCCACCAAAGCATCCAATGCCCCCATATCCACCATACCTACTAAAGTATCCATGGTCCCCATATCTACCAACGCCTTCATAGCCCCATATCTACTAATGCCTCAAGGGCTCATATCCACCAAAGTCTCCAATGCACCCATAGTCACCAAAGCTTCCATGGCCCCCATATCCACCAAAGTCTCCTGCTTAGCCCCCATATCCACCAAAGTCTCCTGCTTAGCCCCCATATCCACCAAAGTCTCTTGCTTAGCCCCCATATTCACCAAAGTCTCCTGCTTAGCCCCCATATTCACCAAAGTCTCCTGCTTAGCCCCCATATCCACCAAAGTCTCCTGCTTAGCCCCCATATCTACCAAAGTCTCCTACTTAGCCCACATATCCACCAAAGTTTCCTGCTTAGCCCCAATATCCACCAAAGTCTCCTGCTTAGCCCCCATATCCACCAAAGTCTCCTGCTTAGCCCCAATATCCACCAAAGTCTCCTGCTTAGCCCCAATATCCACCAAAGGCTCCTTAACCCTTGAAACGATAGAAAGATGATTCGAATCATCATACAGGTTGACATCTTTAATCAATCATTAGGTCAGATCTATTAGATCATTTCGAGTCATGGTCTTTATTTGCACGCACGGCTGACTGTGTCAATCAGATTAGAAGCACTGATGATATAATTAGACTGTGTGAACTTTACATCTAAACACCCCTTGAAGTTGTTTGTTATTGCCGAATATAGCAACTAAATCTAATTGTGGAGATTTGAAGTGTGTCAAGTGTCTATGACTCACATGACATTGCGTTAGGCTTCAAGAGAATCCTATCTATTTTTAGGCCTACGTGTGAACCCTAAGGAGACTAAGAAAGGAGAAAAAAAAAGGGAGGGGGAGGGTTAAATACGAAAGTTTGGGATTTTCAAATGTATATGTAATTATTAATATTTAATTATTCGAGAGTGTACTTAATAGAGAGAGAGAGAGAGAAAAGAGAAAAGCAAAGTTAACATAATTTAATTCAGTGAGAGAGAGAGAGAGAGAGAGAGAGAGAGAGAGAAATGGAAAGATTGACATAAAGACAAAACCTTATTGAATTCTTAGATGGTAAAGATATGAGACATGTTCATATTGATTCATAATTTACAGAGACATTTTTATTTTTTTAACAGGTGGGGGGGGGGGGGGGGGCTTATGGTGTTCACAACCCGAGCATCATGACATTTAAAATATACTAGTCGACCCTCGGCATAGCATACGCCGTTATTTTGCAGGGCCGGCCTTAGGCCAATGCAACCTCTGGAAATTATTAAAATATTTTGGAAACTTAAAAAAAAAATTAAAAATAATTCCCTAAATATATAGACAATAAATTGTCATTTTGGGGTGTCATTCAAAATGGAAAACGCGAATCCTACTTGCGATGAAAATTATAATTGTGTAATCTGGTGAAAGAAGCTTCTCGCGCTTCAAACTAATGAAGAATTACTTGAGGTCAACTTACTAAGTAGTAAAGAATGAATAAAATGCAAAGAATGATTTATTTTCTAATACACACTCTTAAATTTCACTTATTATCCGTATCCCTACCCAAACTTGGCTCCGCGAAATCCGTTTCGCATAGGGCTCTACAACGGTTGATTCCGGTCCTGCTACTTAGTGACGGGTGAATACAGAGTATTTTACTTGTTCTCCCCCCCCCTCTTTTTTTCGCCGCTAAAACTACGTGGGGTAGAAATAAAAAAAAAGTGTGATCTTTCCATGACTTCTTGGTCGTAACGTTAAGTCCGGCCCTGCTATTTTGTAACGGGTGAATAATACTCTTTTTTTTTCGTAGGGTAACTCTAGACCGACTTGCAGAAATAAAAGTGATCTTTCCTTTACTTCTTGTTTAAACTCTTGAGCCATGAAGAAGATAATTATATATATTATATATAGATTCCACTCACTTATCTCTGTTTTGTTATTTTTATCACAATGAGTGTTCTATTACACTTTTTTTTTTTTTTGAAGTTTCGAAAAAAACAAAAGAAAAAACTACATTGATGTAGATAACCTGCATGCACCTGCAAATCCGATAATCTATAAATTCACTATCTCCATTGTTCACATTTGACTTACTGAAAGACTGACTATATAAAATGAACATTGCATTAGCAGTGGTCAGTAAGCATACTCTATCACGCCACGCGCTGTAACTGAAAGCCAATTATTAACTTCAATGCAGCCTGTTCATCTACCGAGAATGACCCAGGCATGGGCGTAACTGGCTGTCAAAAAGGAGTGATGACAGAAAAGTGTCCAGTGGCTAAACTGAACATTATATTGTTCAAAAAGTTATGGGTTAAAGTGTACCAAAAGGGTTCAGAACTCATGGTAGGTTGTCACGAACTGTTTTAAAATTGAATTAATTGTATTATTCTCTCCTTAGGTCAAAAAAAAAAATGTACGTCCAGATCACAGACTGTTCATATTTACTAAGTAAGTCAATAAAGAACAGTTTGTCTGTCTGGTAAAACAAATGTGTACATGTTATAGTTCTCCTGCATCTTATCTCAGATCAAGTTCATATTTACTAAGTAAGTCAATAAAGAACAGTTTGTCTGTCTGGTCAAACAATGTGTACATGTTATTTCTCCTGCATCCTATCTCAGATCAAGTTGATATTTTGCACAATTATTTCGTTTAACTGACAAAACAAAAATAATTTTAAAAAATTAACCAGTTAGTTAATTAACTATTGGTAATTAATTATTTTGTTTGATTATCGAAAGAAATTGTACTTGATTGGTGTGGTGGTTTAAGTTAAATTAGCCCCCTTTATACTTTGTAGGTCGCCGCCTTTAAGTTTGAAGATAACAAAAGAAAACTATAAAACCTTCTTTTTTTTTTTATAAACGATTCGCTGGCACAGTGGTTTTTTAGTGTGTTGGATTGAGACGGCTTGAGGCCTCGAGTTCAAATTCAGGTCTTTCACCATTTTTTTTTATAAATGCATTTTAAAAAGCAATCATGGTAACATTTGCTCAGATACACTCTTCTCTCCCCCCCCCTTTTTTTTTTCCTCCCCCCCCCCCCCAAAAAAAAGGGTGCAGACAAGGGATAGGATCATTATCATAAAGTATTGAGAAAGCTAGAACCATGCAATTGCGCCAAAGAAAAACAATTGGTAAAAATTTTTTTAAAAAAGATTTGTTATTGCTAGTCTAGATGTATTACAAATTTAATTACATGACTGATCCAAACTAATTGATACAATGACGCTTAATAGAAGCTCATTAGTTGTTGTCGTTGTTTTTTTTTTAAGTATTGTTTTTTAAATATATTTTCTTGTTGGCATTTGGAATCACCCAGAGGAGTCTTTATGTCAGAACTGCACACTACTAACAGGAACCGTTCTGCTCCAGTAAGTGTCACGTGACCAGACTGGGACAAAAGCAACAGCTGTCACTTGTCTTTGTCCCAGTGCTAACAAAGCGACAGTCAGCTTCATCCTGCACCCCCTACCACCCCTCCAACCCATTTTTTTACCACACCTATGATCAGTTCTCCTCCCCCCTTCTATTTCCCTCCATATTTCTTTCGAATAGCATCAAAGAACTAGGTCGAATCAATAGCTAGCAGCACGCGTACTTGTAAGCCAATGATAACCCACCCTTGCCACGCGACCCGGAGGAGCTCTTTTCTTTTTTTGGGCACAGGGAGAACGGTCTAGGGCGTATGCGCCCCTTTTTTTTTTGGAGGCGGGGGGAGCTTTGCAGAGTACAAAAGGTCGTGAGCCATCTGTAGCTCTCAGTGGCAGGTGGCACGCGACCAAAGGTTGCCTGGTGGATACAGACTATACATATTTAAATCAACCCCCGCCTCCTCCTAGACCATGAAAAGACTTTCTTGGATAGTAAAACGAATTTGCATTTTAGGTAAAGTTAGACCGGGGGGGGGGGGGGGAGGGAGAAGTTGAAGTCTTGTGAACTTTGAACCTTGTTGGGTTTCCAAAAAGCAATTAGAGGACCTACATGTCACCTTTCCAACTACCGGTCGTTGTACTTTTGTTACTTGTGCAGTGTAACAGTTGTAAATAACACTGGCAACTTTAACATCCAGTTCACAAGCAATAGAGACTAGATTATAAATAGCAATAATAAATAACTAAAATAATGCGAAATAGCATTTTTGAAATTTGTTAGAGGAATAAAAAAATAAAAAACATTTTTACCCCCCCCCCCTCCCTCCCATTCCCTCACCCCTCCCAGAGAAAAATAAATCCTGGTGAAGTGGATGTATCTACCAGACTTTAGAATTTTCTAATTATAGGCCTTTAGATCTAGACTTAGAAGAGGGTGCGCAAAAATTCCCTGATCGTTAATTTATTAAACTTAATGATTAGGGCAGTCTATGGAATAGGGCTCACGTGCCGAATTCAAATTATTTTTTTTTATACTTAGAATAATTCTAACGGTCAAACTACAGTTTTCCCTATGTGACCATCGAGCTTTTCCCCAAAATATATACATCAAATGTCAGATTTCTAGGAAAATCTTTAGAGCCATTTTTAAGAAAGGTGTCCACCCATGTTTTGGCCACTTTGTATGTGTGTCTGAATAGAGGTAAAAATTTGCTACGAAGGCGATTTCTTAAATGTATTTTCAATTGCTCCTGAATGACGCTATCTCTATTGACACTCGGCAGCAATCGTGTACAACTGAGTGGTCATTGCAACTAGGAAGAGAGAGAAAACCTAATGGGAAGTTAAACTAAGCCGCAGAGCATTTGGGAGGGGGAAATACCACGAAACCAGGGCCCTCATTTCAATAGTTTGGCATAAGGTGGAAGTACATTGAAATGTCTGAAAATGGTGAATTGAAAGGGGGGGAGAGAAGGCTTTCTTTCTTCCTGCAGAAAACAAGCAGTTCTGTCCTGTCATTCTATCACATAGCTTCAGTTTATCCCACTAGATCAGGGGTGGGTAACCTTTTTCTACCGAGGGCCGCACCAAAACAAAAATTGGGGATGAGGGGCCGCATATATATATATATCGGTCTTTGAGGAATTACAACAAGAGTTAGCAATTTCTTGAACTAATTTTACGAACGATTTTTTTTATTTGGTAATTGTCTGTGTAGATCACACAATTTCAGCACAAATGTATGGTAGTACTTAATTTAAAGTATATAACTGTTTACGCTCGTGCATAATTTTCCATAATCTTGGAACTAGTTAACTAGTTGTTGTTTTTCTTGTGACTGCTGTCAATTACAGTCAGTCATCATCGAACTGTTCTAACGCTTGATAATTTTCAAACAAAAAAGGTTTGTTCAAAGATGAATGTGGTTCCAAATAATGTGAAAGTTTAACAGCAAAATTTGTTTTTTTTAAACTCCCGCGAAAGAAGTGGCTGGAACTTCTTTTTCAGATCATAATTTGCTTGGAGGTATTTCCTCTGGAGCTGAAATAGCTTCTGCATTAGATGGTAAGCTGAGGGTATTGAAAACTGTCAAAACTTTCATTACGATCTTTTAACTTGACATTCAATGCAGCTTTGTGTAAACTCTCCCTTTATCAGTTTATGGTTGGGAAATTGTTCTCTATTTTACTAAAAAGCCTTTTTCTCTGTCTAATCACGGGCTCCATCAGTTGCCATCTTGTAAAGCCAACCCAACTATTTCAACACAGTTCTTCATAGCATCGAATAAATACTGGCGTGGACTTGTGTCTTTGACTGAATTTTTCGAATTATTTACATTTAAAATAATCTTGGTTTCAACGTTGACATACATTGTTTATTTAGCTTCTTCATTGTAAGTGATAAGAATCAAAAGTTTTAATAAATTAAAGATATTTACAATTATTTGTTTTTAATATATTTGCATTTTTATATTTGTGTAATGAGTGGGCACACCTGATTTCTTTAGGTGTTCGCGGGCCGCATAAAACACTTCGGCGGGTCGCATGTGGCCCGCGGGCCGTAATTTGCCCACCCCTGCACTAGATAGCTTTTTAGTTCTTTAGACATTTTCAAGAAAAGTGAATAGCTGTTACTTCCTGACCCACACAATCTACTCCACCGTTTTGTGCTTTGGTAAATAGCATCAGCCAACATTGTTGTTAGAAAAAAATGAGACTCAAGACTATATTTCTAGCTTACATTTTAATTTATATTTCTGTCTTACATTTTGATCTTATTTTCTAGCTTACATTTTAATCTTATATTTCTAGCTTACATTTTAATCTTATATTTCTGTCTTACATTTTAATCTTATATTTCTGTCTTACATTTTGATCTTATATTTCTAGCTAACATTTTAATCTTATATTTCTGTCTTACATTTTAATCTTATATTTCTGTCTTACATTTTGATCTTATATTTCTGTCTTACATTTTCATCTTATATTTATGTCTTACATTTTGATCTTATATTTCTAGCTAACATTTTAATCTTATATTTCTGCCTTACATTTTGATCTTATATTTCTGTCTTACATTTTCATCTTATATTTATGTCTTACATTTTGATCTTATATTTCTAGCTAACATTTTAATCTTATATTTCTGTCTTACATTTTTATCTTATATTTCTGTCTTACATTTTGATCTTATATTTCTAGCTTACATTTTAATCTTATATTTCTAGCTTACATTTTAATCTTATATTTCTGTCTTACATTTTGATCTTATATTTCTGTCTTACATTTTAATCTTATATTTCTGTCTTACATTTTGATCTTATATTTCTAGCTTACATTTTAATCTTATATTTCTAGCTTACATTTTAATCTCATATTTCTGTCTTACATTTTGATCTTATATTTCTAGCTTGCATTGTGATCTTATATTTCTGTCTTACATTTTCATCTTAAAGTTCTAGCTTACATTTTCAAATTTCTATCTTACATTCTCATCTTACATTTTAGCTTACATTCTGATCTTATACGTGTAGCTTGCATTTTGAGATAACATTTCTCTTACATTTTGAGATTACATTTCTATCTGTAGCTGATAGTCCAAGCTGTTGAATTGAAGTCTCCTTAACAGTGACAACCGACTAATCAAATAATTATGTAACAGCTCAGCAGCATTGTCGTCTGATTGATTAACAAAAAAGTTTTTTTCAGGACCTCCAAGCTCCACAACTTCTGATGAAATAATGACAAATGCAGCCTTACAGTCACAAACATTTAGAAGTAGAGTTGTTGTTTTTTTGAGTATTGGAAAGTGCTGAAAGAAAGAAATATTGTAGAACAGATGACCTGAGTTATAGTCTGGTATTTCAGCACTTCTATGGACGATCATATTTTTTTGGTTGTAATCTTAAATATGAACACAAGATGTTATTATACAACAGATTGTTTTCTTCTATTAAGCATTCAAACTTCAAACATTCAGTGTCTTGAATTAGTTACCCCATCAACGTACCTTAAAAAAAATTCTAAACAGATTAAACTACTAGAGAGGCGCAAACAAGATGGAGGAATGAGGGAACGAAAGTCCTGTAGTCATTACTTGTACTTTATGTTATTGAAAGTCCTGTAGTCATTACTTGTACTTTATGTTATTGAAAGTCCTGTAGTCATTACAAGTACTTTATGTTATTGAAAGTCCTGTAGTCATTACAAGTACTTTATGTTATTGAAAGTCCTGTAGTCATTACAAGTACTTTATGTTATTGAAAGTCCTGTAGTCATTACATTCTCTTAGACAAGCGAATACTTTATGTGATTAAAAGTCGAACCGAGTGTCCCAACGCTTTCACCATTTGACAAAAATAAAGTAGGTCTGTATCTTTATAGGCCAAAGTAAAGAATGCAGCTACGTCATGTGACAAGAGTTCCATTTAAAAGTAGGTGAAATAATAGACTCATTGCTAGGTATTGAGCATTATATAGATAGACATCGTTTTGAAATGTTTAGCCTTGCTATCCCTGCATCATACAACCCACTTTTTTTAAAGGGGGGGGGGTGTTAATAGAATAGTGTTTCCCAAACCTTAGTTTTCCGCAAGGCCTGAATATGTGTTCCAGGAACTAGTGGAATAGTTAACTAGTAGGCTACCACGGGAATTAATTTATCTTAAAAAAAAATAAGCGAAGTGTTCCGCTAAATACTCAGAATGTACGAAGTGTTCCACTAAATACTCAGAATGTACAAAGTGTTCCGCTAAATATTCAGAATGTACAAAGTGTTCCGCTAAATACTCAGAATGTACAAAGTGTTCCGCTAAATACTCAGAATGTACAAAGTGTTCCGCTAAATACTCAGAATGTACAAAGTGTTCCGCTAAATACGCAGAATGTACAAAGTGTTCCGCTAAATACTCAGAATGTACAAAGTGTTCCGCTAAATACTCAGAATGTACAAAGTGTTCCGCTAAATATTCAGAATGTACAAAGTGTTCCGCTAAATACTCAGAATGTACAAAGTGTTCCGCTAAATACTCAGAATGTACAAAGTGTTCCGCTAAATACTCAGAATGTACAAAGTGTTCCGCTAAATACTCAGAATGTACAAAGTGTTCCGCTAAATACTCAGAATGTACAAAGTGTTCCGCTAAATATTCAGAATGTACAAAGTGTTCCGCTAAATACTCAGAATGTACAAAGTGTTCCGCTAAATACTCAGAATGTACGAAGTGTTCCGTTAAGAAAAAAGCTTGGGCAACACTCATAGAGAAAAAATATAAGCTATGCATTAATCAGCCAAAAGTTTGAGCTAAAAATAGAAGTACAAATTTAAGCTAGAAATATAAGATAGTAAGTAAGATAAGCTTGAAGCATAAGATAGTAAGATAAGCTTGAAACATAAAATAGTAAGTAAGATAAGCTTGAAACATAAGATAGTAAGGTAAGCTTGAAACATAAGATAGTAAGATAAGCTTGAAACATAAGATAGTAATATAAGCTACAACTTGTACAACTGTGCACGTTTGCCTACAGTAGTATTTGTGCTGACAGGACACTTCGCTCGGCACCTCATGTCCACATACCTGTCGTGGACTGTAGCACAAACGTTAGTCAACAGTAGTTTCGTGGCCGGAGGACACCTGGCCCTCTTCTCTGACCAATCATAAGCCTTTTGAAACCAATCCTTGACCAGTGTCCCGAATATCTGCTATGTTTGAGTTTAGGCTCCGTCTGTCTGTTTCTAGTTGTTGATCGCACTTTTGTTTGATGGCGTCTTGGCCCTGAACATGCTGCATGGCCTTGTAAATGCTGCATGACCCTAAATATACTCGATGGCCATGAAAGTGCTGCATGGCCCTAAATATACTCAATAAACATGAACATGCTGCATGGCCCTAAATATACTCGATGGCCATAAACATGCTGCATGGCCCTAAATATACTCGATGGCCATAAACATACTGCATGGCCTTGTAAATGCTACATGGCCCTAAATATACTCGATGGCCATGAACATGCTGCATGGCCCTAAATATACTCGATGGCCATGAACATGCTGCATGGCCCTAAATATACTCGATGGCCATGAACATGCTGCATGGCCCTAAAAATACTCGATGGCCCTGAACATACTGCATGGCCTTGTAAATGCTACATGGCCCTAAATATTCTCGATGGCCATGAACATGTTGCATGGCCTTGTAAATGCTGCATGGCCCTAAATATACTCGATGGCCCTGAACATATTGCATGGCCTTGTAAATATACTCGATAGCCATGAACATGCTGCATGGCCTTGTAAATATAAACGATGGCCCTGAACATACTGTATGGCCTTGTAAATACACTCGATGGCCCTGAACATACTGTATGGCCTTGTAAATATACTCGATGGCCATGAACATACTGTATGGCCTTGTAAATATACTCGATGGCCCTGAACATACTGCACGGCCTTGTAAATATACTCGATGGCCCTGAACATACTGCATGGCCTTTTAAATATACTCGATGGCCCTGAACATACTGTATGGCCTTGTAAATATACTCGATGGCCATGATCATATTGTATGGCCTTGTAAATATACTCGATGGCCCTGAACATACTGCATGGCCTTTTAAATACACTCGATGGCCCTGAAATACTGTATGGCCTTGTAAATATACTCGATGGCCATGATCATATTGTATGGCCTTGTAAATATACTCGATGGCCCTGAACATATTGCATGGCCTTGTAAATATACTCGATGGCCATGAACATGCTGCATGGCCTTGTAAATATAAACGATGGCCCTGAACATACTGCATGGCCTTGTAAATATACTCGATGGCCATGAACATGTTGCATGGCCTTGTAAATATACTCGATGGCCATGAACATACTGCATGGCCTTGTAAATATACTTGATGGCCCTGAACATACTGAATGGCCTTGTAAATATATTCGATGGCCCTGAAAATACTGTATGGCCTTGTAAATATACTCGATGGCCCTAAACATACTGCATGGCCTTGTAAATATATTCGATGGCCCTGAACATACTGTATGGCCTTGTATATATACTCGATGGCCCTGAACATACTGTATGGCCTTGTATATATACTCGATGGCCCTGAACATACTGTATGGCCTTGTAAATATACTCGATGGCCCTGAACATACTGCATGGCCTTGTAAATATACTCGATGGCCATGAACATGCTGCATGGCCTTGTAAATATAAACGATGGCCCTGAACATACTGCATGGCCTTGTAAATATACTCGATGGCCCTAAGATACTGTATGGCCTTGTAAATATACTCGATGGCCCTGAACATACTGTGTGGCCTTGTAAATATACTCGATGGCCATGAGCATACTGTATGGCCTTGTAAATATACTCGATGGCCCTTAACATACTGTATGGCCTTGTATAGTTGTTGATCGCACTTTTGTTTGATGGCGTCTTGGCCCTGAACATGATGCATGGCCTTGTAAATGTTGCATGACCCTAAATATACTCGATGGCCCTGAACATACTGCACGGCCTTGTAAATATACTCGATGGCCCTGAACATACTGCACGGCCTTGTAAATATACTTGATGGCCCTGAACATACTGTATGGCCTTGTAAATATACTCGATGGCCCTGAACATACTGTATGGCCTTGTAAATATACTCGATGGCCCTGAACATACTGTATGGCCTTGTAAATATACTCGATGGCCATGAGCATACTGTATGGCCTTGTAAATATACTCGATGGCCATGAGCATACTGTATGGCCCTGTAAATATACTCGATGGCCCTGAACATACTGTATGGCCTTGTAAATATACTCGATGGCCCTGAACATACTGTATGGCCTTGAAATATACTCGATGGCCCTGAACATACTGTATGGCCTTGTAAATATACTCGATGGCTATGAACATACTGTATGGCCTTGTAAATATACTCGATGGCCATGAACATATTGTATGGCCTTGTAAATATACTCGATGGCCCTGAACATACTGTATATGCTACAACAAAATTAACGTTGTCAAATACAAAACAATTGTAAAGTAAATGAATATGCATAGAGCCTCTATAATATACATAGAGCCTCTATAATATACATAGAGCCTCTACAATATACATTGAGCCTCTATAATATACATTGAGCCTCTATAATATACATAGAGCCTCTATAATATACATTGAGCCTCTAAAATATACATTGAGCCTCTATAATATACATAGAGCCTCTATAATATACATAGAGCCTCTATAATATACATAGAGCCTCTATAACATACATAGAGCCTCTATAATATACATGGAGCCTCTATAACATACATAGAGCCTCTAGAATATACATAGAGCCTCTAGAATATACATTGAGCCTCTAGAATATACATTGAGCCTCTATAATATACATAGAGCCTCTAGAATATACATTGAGCCTCTATAATATAGAGCCTCTAGAATATACATAGAGCCTCTAGAATATACATAGAGCCTCTATAATATACATAGAGCCTCTATAACATACATAGAGCCTCTATAATATACATAGAGCCTCTAGAATATACATAGAGCCTCTAGAATATACATAGAGCCTCTATAATATACATAGAGCCTCTATAATATACATTGAGCCTCTATAATATAGAGCCTCTAGAATATACATAGAGCCTCTAGAATATACATAGAGCCTCTAGAATATACATAGAGCCTCTATAACATACATAGAGCCTCTATAATATACATAGAGCCTCTAGAATATACATAGAGCCTCTAGAATATACATAGAGCCTCTAGAATATACATAGAGCCTCTATAATATACATAGAGCCTCTAGAATATACATAGAGAATCTAGAATATACAAAGAGCCTCTATAATGGCCCAAGTTTTGTTTTGTTGTTTTATTGATAATAAGTCTACGCTGACTTTAAAGATTGTTTTTTCTTTGCTTATTGATCTTGGTCATAAGTTAAGTTTGATTGCGCAAATTTAGACTAAAACTGATTTATACATTTTGTCTACACCCGAGACAACTTTGCAAAAAGTCGTCTTTGCATTCCTGTACCAGCACCTTAAACCCTTCCTTTTGTACTGTTATTTGAAAATATCCCATTCTCTCCCTTTGGTTTCTAGTTAGTGTTCAAGCTTTGTTGTCGCCCACTATCTCTTTACGGAATAACAATGGCCACGTAGGACGTTCCTGGGGGAATGTCTGTAATTGATCAGCAAAAATCAACTTTTGACATCGCTTCTCTCTAGTGGAATAGTTAGTTTGTTTGCTATCTCGGTCGCGTCCACACTACACCTCACATATAGTAGTACAAGTTAGTAAGACCTACATAGACATCACATTTAGCTTACTGCTTAAACTGTTCAACCAAATGTACCCTTGCTCTTTTCTATAGGAGTAAAAGAAAACAAGACTACTCCACTTCCGGTCAACTAATGTTTCAATCAGTACTGATGTGAACAGTTGAGTTAAATGGAGAGTCAAAAGGAGCGCAGTTTACTGTAGGTTACTGCTGGGTCAACGTAGCAACGGGAAAACATGTACTCTTCCTTAATCCCCGGACTCATAGAAAATCTATATACCGGTATTCGTGTTAGTACACGTAAACTAGAATAAATATACTTTTTAATATAGCCTTCAGTACATTATTGAGGTCAGTAAATACGGTTCATATAAGAGAGATAACCTATTTAATTTTATATTGTCTTGTTATTTGATTATCCCTCTTTACAATTATTATAATATCAATATTTAATCATATCTGCCTTACAATATCAATAGTATTTAAAGTGGATTAGGTATTAATTATGCTGATTTCATCTATTATAATGAATCATTTCTTATGACCTTCTTGAACACTTTATAAACAGGACAGCCTTGTGAACAATAATCTGTTTCTCTGGCTAGAACTTTCGTACACAGATAACAAGCAAATAGCACAATGCAAATTCTTTGTTGTTTTTTTATATAATAAAATTTATCATTTATATATTTTTTTATTTTACTGAAGTTGAGACTGACATATTAACAAAATTTGCTGTTGATGCTGCTGTGCTTGCCCTGCTCTTAGAGAACTCACACGTTAATGATTATTTCAGACAAATAAAGCACATTGAATACAACTGTAATGATAGTTTTTTTTAATAGTAAATGTGAAAAAAAAAAAAAAAAGATAAGAACATTTCGTAGGGAAAAGAAGGAAAATGAATTGTTTCTGTAGCTGAAGAGAACATTCAAATCGTGAAAACTTTTAAATACCTTTGCTATTTTGTCTTAGACAATAAATACAATTTTACTGCAAATACCGGTACTGATTATATTAGCAACAAGGTTACAAAGACAGTTTGTGTGGAAACACAAACTCAAAATCAGCCCCGAAGTTGTCCGTTCAGGCAGGTAAAAAAGCAAATTTCAATATTTTCAGAAAGAATATCAGAAACTAAGAACTACAAACTATCAACAACTACAACCCTATCTTCTTCGATACAAAAAGAAGAGAGGTGCTTGTGTCCAAAGTGTTGACGAAAATACTGTTGCATTAATAGTTCGACTAATAACTTGATATGACAGGACACATTGATTTATTAGAGTAAATATTATTACATATTCTTATGTATTCAATGAAATGATAGAATGAAGATTTAGTTAAATGTGAACCTGGCCTAACTGATGTTATTGAATGATTATCTAATTGCATAATTGTTTAATAAAGAGCCATACTCTCATTCCAAGCCTCAAGAAATAAACATTTCCCTTTCTCAATACAGTATGGTTTGCACTTCACATGTACAATATGAAGCACAATTTATTAATTGTGGTTTTAAAATTATGTTCCACTTATATGCATATTATATAGATTTTATTTTCTTTGAAAATAAAAAAAGGAAACATTTAGTTTAAAATAGAAGAAGCTAGCATGACAGAAAGTACTTAATTTAATACTATTATACTATATTAAGCACTTAATTTAATAATATAAATTTTTTAAAAATATTTTTTTTTTTCAAAAATCTAAAACTGTTTGCATAAATGAGTTAAAAATATGCTTAACAGTCACCTCCCATTTTAATAGTCTGCAATGTTTTTTTTACTAGTGAATAGTTGTACAAACGGTGTATTTGTATGAAAAAACTGCCTGCATAGTTTAAAAATTAAATTCTTCATTTTCAGAAAAGAAAAAAGTAGCTGTTGCATCAGAAATTTGAAAGATATACAATATCATGCAACCAGATTTTCAACATCTTCTCTAGTTTATGAGCTCTAAATTGGATGGATGGACAGACAGACAGAACACACAAAACTAATAGCTGCTATTCCCCTTTCAAATGCTGCTAAAAAAGGGCAACAAAGACTATGATTACTAAGAAAAATATCCTCCTCTACTTTTAGCAAAAAGGTCTTGGCAATATTTTTCATTGAAATAAAAAGAAACTTCATTAAATTCTAAATGCCGCTGGTAAGGTCACTGGTAAAAAACAAACCCCATTTAGGCAACTGTTTGAGAAAACATTCATAAGAAAGTTAAAAATATTTTAGAAATTAAAAAAACAGTCTGGGCCAGGATTTTGTGTTTTAGGAGATACTATACTAGACACAGATAGCAAAGACAAACAGACATAAAAACTTCTTTATTTCTATGGCAATCAAATCATTAAATACAATTTAACTATCTGATGTAAACATTTCACAAATAATTTTTGAATAAATCTGATGTGATTGTATATTTTGTTATCTATAGTTATAATGTTTTGTTGGGTGTAATGCACAAATTGTAAGATGAATTTCCTTATGAATAACAAAGATTATCGATATTATTATTATTAAACAAAAATTCTTTATTTACATTGTTGAAATCAAAAGTGTCTGGGTTGTTAAGACCTGACAAACCAAATTGAAGAGACTGTACTTGGAAATTAAAAAAGTAATGAAGTTTCCTTTTTATTCCTAGCCATCTATAGGGCAGATGATGTAAAGGTCATCTGTTTCTGTGTAACAAGAGTATCATGTGGCCGGCACAGCTTTTGCTTTTCCCCAACTAAATGTCAAGTGTCCTTTCGAGCTGGTTGGACTCAGAGGTGCCCTGAAGCTCCCAAAATTAAAAATCTAAGCCAAGTGCTTTACCACTCAGTTACCATGCTTTCATTACTTGTAAAAAGCTATACAATTTCTAGTTGCTTTACCAGCAAATTTTTAATATTTGAATAGTGATGAAATTTAAAATGAATTATAAATATACTTTTTAAATAACAGCCATCATCAAGATTAAACAACTGCATGGAAATGTTTTATTTATAACATACAATTAAATGGTAACAGAGAAATATAATTGCATAATTTATTATTTTAACATACATAATGGCAATATATAAATTGCTGGAGGCTGGTGTGGACATTATAGAAGCACTAATAACTATTCGACAGCTGCACTTGGTTGGATACTTATCTTGCAAGGGAGATGACCTCATGTGATCTTCTTTAGCAAGCTTAAAGGAGGACAGCGTAACAGAGGTATCCCCCGTAAGCGCTATATAGATCAACTCAGGCTCCATTTGGCCATCATTGACATAGACACGACCTCTAAAAGAGACTGCAGGATACACATTTGAGACCCAAAGATAAGCCTTTATCGATGAAAGGTGCAGACGACGAAAAGAAAACTTCAATAGACCGCTGGTGGACAACCCAGCTATAATTACATTGGTGGTCCCATGATCTACTCATCCTAATATATAAATAAATTGGTGATCCCATAATCTACTCAATCAGCTTTAATTACATTGGTGGTCCCATGATCTACTAACCCAGTTATAATCAGATTGGTGGTCCTAAGACCTAGCTACCTTAGTATTATAGAAAGTAAGGAAGAGAAAAGAGTAGACATGCATAGAGGAACAAAAGCTGCCCTGTGTAGAAATGCCTCATTAGGCCACCTAAGACCTCATAACATTTTAAGCAACGGTCATGAACAAACATATACAAATACAACTATGTACCAGCTTTTGAAATAGTCACAATATTTTCTATAGTCTCTTCAAAGATTGAGAATAACTGTGAAATAAAACACATATTTTTTTTTACAAAACTCACTCTCTATTTTTTTGTCAGTTAATTTGGACCATATTTTTTTCTTGGATGAGATTTAAGTATTTTAATTTAGTTAACTTAAAAAAAATATTTTTAACCAATATTCAAATATAATTTTGTTTAATTGAATTGACCACAAAAATGCCTAAATTGATTGGATTACATATAATGTACAAAAACAGAAGAAAACATTGCCTTTATAAAAAAGGTTAGATACATGTCATTCAATATGATTTGAAACAAGTTCTTTGCTAACCTAACAACATGTGACATCAGATACAAATATCTGAAAGTGATTTCACTTTTCACATATTATGTTTTTGTCAGAGACTTGCACATCTATGCAGACAGTTTTTTAGTCAGTGGCCATAGCCTTTGTGTCTTATTAGGCTCAAGTGCAGAACAGATTTCCATGAGGTCTGTTTTTCATATGACTGATATCATGTTACCTCAAGACTGACCTGGAAAATATGCAGAAGCTAACGGAGGGACATTGTTGAGCCTCATATTGGTGTTGGTGTAGCTGGCAACCATGGTGTTTGTTTCTGAAGTTGGAGAATGTGTCTTGCTGGCATTAGAGTGTTGGTGAAGGATCCCTCTGACAGGAATGGCTTCATCTCGTTTCATTAGAAATTTGGGATCCAAAGGTGGATTCCTGAAATACAAAATATCAATGTTATCTATGAACCCAGGACCATTGAGACAAGTGAACGACAGTCCACTGCACATACCTTGTTTACAAGAAAATAAGAATTATTAGTCTTAAATTAGCCTTTTTTCCCCCTTATAAAGATGCAAGTATAACAGATGTGATTTATCTTGTGTGCGTGTTTTTGTTTAGGGGTGGAGGTGAGGGGTTACATCTGATGTAATGAAGAAATAGGAAAAACATAATTTGATCAAAGTAATGAACTCTTCAATGATCTTGTCATCATTATTTCCTTGCATTTATTAATATATATATATAGAGAGAGACAGAGAGTGAGAGAGACATTTTTATAAAACAAACCTTCACTTCACATAACAGATGGGTGGACCAACATTTATTCCACAATAGATGATTTACCTGTCTCTGTCTCCACCCAGTGTGTTGACATTCTCTTGGTTACCACTGACAGGAAGATTTGAACCACTTCTTCTCGTAGGTAATGCAACAGGTATACCAGAGCTAGCAACTTTAGTAGTAGGTAAACTCTGATAGTCCACCTGATGGAACAAAACATTTTTCTATGTTGTGTTTATCTATGGCTTATATAAGATTTAATTAGCTGATCCCTAGTACACCATACCAATAAGAAAGATTCTAGTATAACAGTTCATCTAATAGCTTTGAAAAAAAAATCTTAAATGCTTCATGCAAACAATATTTCTTATCTATTATCTGATTACAGTATATTATAATTAACATGGTCACAATTATAAACCAATAAAAAGTCAGAATGTGACAACATTTTATATATATATATTGTTGTAAATCTAAGGCAAGCACTCAATGAAAGGCAGGAGGTAATAATAGCCAAGGTATTTATTTACAGCTAGTATAAACAAACAGGCATGGACTTCAGCTATCAAGTCCCTGAGTGTCTTATCTTAAGTGACACCAGTCCTTTTCTACCTAAATACCAGTACAGACCACTGACACACTTCCCAGTGCCGCCCCAGGTCCTCAACACAATTCACAGATGGCACAAAGGACGTTCTCTTGAGTCAAGACAGCTGAGACCTCAATAACCTGCTGATCACACCCACAACACACTATAACTTTCTGATCACACCCATAACACACAACTTTCTGATCACATAACACACTATATCTTTGTGCCAACCCACCCATATGGTGAGTGAAGCTGGAACAGAATCTCTCTGAAGACTGAAAGTAATCATGTACCTGATGGTTGTGCTGTGTTGATGACAGTGGAGGTCTCTGATATCTGCCTATGTCTTGAGACATGGTGGAGCCATGACTAGAAGTACTGTGGTTGTGCTGAAACAAGTAATTAACACAAAATGTTCAACATTAACAGATTAAAGTAAATTAAAACACAAGATTATTGAACTATTGAAAGTATCATAGGATTTCAGATTGAAAGTCCAAATATTTTAGTTGTCATCTCTAATATTAGAAAAAAATGTTAAAGAATACTAATTTTAAATTTAGTTTATGACAGTTTTCACAGTAGTGAAATTATAAAAAAAAAAAGAGAAAGATTATATAAGTATTGATCTAATGAAAGTTTGCTAACAAAAAACTAAAGAGTGTTTTGTTTTTTCTTCCCTTACACTGCTTCTCAATATGTTCAACTGAAGTAGAAATGAAAATGTTAATGTATTTCTATTTAGATATCAGGTGCAGAAGTAAACATAAAGTTAAAAAGCAAGTCAAGTACCCCTTGCAGACCTTATGATCCATGGGGCGTATGATGATCATATACCTATCTTTTCTATGGCAGACAGTTAATATGACCAACTGCTTTTACTTTTTTTTTTTGGTCAGGTGGCCAATAGAATTGGCTAGACACGAGGAGCATCATTAAAATTCTGAATTTCAAAATTAAACTCTAGACCCCTTGGTTCAAACTCTAGACCCCTTGGTTCAAACTCTAGACCCCTAGGTTCAAACTCTAGACCCTTAGATTCAAACTTGTCAAATTGTTAGTCTCAAGATTTTATTTTGTTTTCAATTTGAACCTTTTGCTTATTGATGTAAGGCAGCATAACAATGTATTTGATAATTATGATTTAAGACAACTTAGAATATACAAAATAAACAATATTAAGCACAAAAAAGGCTGTTATTTTTTAACAACCAAAAGAGCAGCTGAATAGACTGTACCCAGTGGTGAACCAATGGAACATAAAGTACTAGCCTTGAATAGACTGTACACAGTGGTGAACCAATGGAATATAAAGTAAGAGCCTTGACATTCCACATGAGAAGATGAACTCTAAACAAGCAAGAGTTTAACCCAAAAATTTTTTTTCTTCATCCAAAATAGGACACATAAAAATTAAACTGATTACTTGTGATTGAATTATACCCATATATTCATATATTTATAATAATTTCTCAAGATCAATATAAGACTAAAAAGATTGTTTTCAAACTGTAGTTATAAAAAACAAATAAATGCATTTGATATTGATAGAAGAAATTATTTCAATATTCCTCCACTTTTATATTTGACTTTTCTCTATGTCAAGATCAACAATGAACACTGAATATTTACTTAAGTTACTTACACTGGCATATATCTTAATAAGAAACACTGACTGTTCTCTAAGTTACTTACAATGGCACGTGACTGCATGGGCACTGTTTGAACCAACTGGTTCTGTTGTTCATTGATTTGTTTGTGCAGCCACTGGATCACTGGAAGTAGTCACAAGAATATAGACTAAATAAAGTCTTGTGTTCGACAAAAGGGCAGCTAATTTCCATCTTAATGAGTGTTTTAAAAATTCAGTAAAGACTACAAATAATAAAGTTGTACAAGAAATGTGCAGGGACCATTACATCAATGGTAAAGATATCAAAGAATTTGACTATTACTTATAACATAGTAAACAATAAGCCCTTACTATTTTCATTTGTTTTTAGAAGTTTCCGGCTCTCTTCTAATTTCTGTGTAGCACTCTCTAAGTCTGAGCTCAACTTCTGATTCTAGTAAAGAAAAGAAACATGAAGTAGGTTTAAGTTTATACTTTAGTTAAAAACTTAACAAAATACAAAATAAAATTTACAAAAAATGAAATCATTTCTTTAAAATTTTTATTTTTAACTTAGCATTATTACCAACAAAATACTGTAATAATATCAAATGTTCTCACATACACATAGCAATAAGTAATTTAACAAATTTATACACTGCCATGATTATTAAAGGAAAGTAATCAATGACATCAAACTTTACAAAACACTTTTTTTCATCCACAGCATCCTGTTAACAACCTTAGATTCACATATTCTTAATAAGATACTTAAATATTAAAAATATCCTCAAGAAGTACTGAAATGAAATGTCTACATTAACACAATTCAAGACAATATGAAATTACTATGAAATGAATGATTGCATTCTAATTTTCAGACATTCCTTAACACTGGGTATATTAGAACCAGATTTAATATGAAATAACAATAAATATTTTTGAAGCTCTCCATCAACCTTTGAGGCACTTTTTTAACTGCTGCTTTTTAGTAAGAAAACATTTATGTGTGCTCATTAATTTTGTTCATCTGATTATAATTGTTTTTTTTTTTGTTTCAGTAACCCAAGAAAGACAAAAGTCCAAATAACCAAGAATCTATTTCCACTTATAGATCTTTACTGCTCCGTCTTCTCAATAGTCAGAGTAACTTATGTAGTCAATAAATGTGTAGATTGTAAGAGATTTCACTGAAATGCCTTTTGATTTTCTGTTGGAACAAAACTGATCAGAAAAGTAATCTTACTTTATCTTCTGTCTCCTGAAGTTTGTTTTTCACAGAGGCCAAATCTTTTCTCACACTTTCTAATTCACTCTCTTTCTCTCCTATCACTTTTTCTTGTTCAGTAGCTATCTGAGTACGAACTTTGACCTGTAGACACATTAATGTGCACATCTTATTGTCAAACAGCAGGACTACAAATGTACAAGAAAACAGTTACAAAAAAAACAAAACAACTATAAGTTTGGCTTAGAGGCAACTCTATGGTCATTTCTGACACATAAGACTGTGGGTTAGTTTCTAGATGGATCAAAGATTATGATCTAGTAAGATATGACTCTTAGATTCTAGACAAAAACTCAATTTACTTGGTCAAATTTGTGGGTCTACAACAAAATTTACTATACAGCCATATAATATTTTTACTTTTGATTTTAAAACATATCTATTCATCTCCTTAACATGATTCTAACAAATAAAAGAATAATAATAATAAGGTTTTTCTTCAAGCCTGAAGATTCATGTGGAGTACAATGCTTCACCTGGCTCTGCAGTTGCGGCATACATAATTTGCCACAACCATAAGGATAAGGATAACTCAAGCATGAATAATATAGTCATACACCTACTACCTTGGCATGGTAACACGAGCATAGATAATATAGTCATACATCTACTACCTTGGTATGGTAACACGATCATAGATAATATAGTCATACATCTACTACCTTGGTATGGTAACACGATCATAGATAATATAGTCATACATCTACTACCTTGGTATGGTAACACGATCATAGATAATATAGTCATACACCTACTACCTTGGTATGGTAACACGATCATAGATAATATAGTCATACATCTACTACCTTGGTATGGTAACACGATCATAGATAATATAGTCATACATCTACTACCTTGGTATGGTAACACGATCATAGATAATATAGTCATACATCTACTACCTTGGTATGGTAACACGATCATAGATAATATAGTCATACATCTACTACCTTGGTATGGTAACACGATCATAGATAATATAGTCATACATCTACTACCTTGGTATGGTAACACGATCATAGATAATATAGTCATACATCTACTACCTTGGTATGGTAACTCTAACATGGATAATACAGTTATAAATCTACTAACTTGGTATGATAACACTGGCATAGATAAGTTATAAATCTACTAACTTGGTATGATAACACTGGCATAGATAAGTTATAAATCTACTAACTTGGTATGATAACACTGGCATAGATAAGTTATAAATCTACTAACTTGGTATGATAACACTGGCATAGATAAGTTATAAATCTACTAACTTGGTATGATAACACTGGCATAGATAAGTTATAAATCTACTAACTTGGTATGATAACACTGGCATAGATAATACAGTTATAAATCTACTAACTTGGTATGATAACACTAGCATAGATAAGTTATAAATCTACTAACTTGGTATGATAACACTGGCATAGATAATAGTCATAAATCTACTACCTTGGTATGATAACACTAGCATATATAATACAGTCATACATCTACTAGCTTGGCATGATAACACTAGCATAGATAATGTAGTCATACATCTACTACCTTGGCATGATAACACTAGCATAGATAATATAGTCAAAAATCTACTACCTTGGCATGGTAAGTTTTTATTTCTCCTTGTAATTTTTTTATTATTTCATTGCCTTTTTTCAATTCCTCTCCCATGGCCTTGACTTTGGCCTCCAGCTTGTTGATCTCACGTTGCCGACTGTCTAGTTCAGATTCAAGATGTTTCTAGAAGTACAACAAAAAGATAAAATAATACTTTTGTATTTTAGTTTCAAATGACATGTCATAATAGATTAAGAATTACAAGGTTTTCCAATAGTTCAATAAAACAGAAAGACAATTTAGAGCATTTATATTCATTCAGAAAATGCACATGCACATAAATGCTATACATTTTTGTTAGAAAACCATAAGGAGATTTTTTTTCTAAGTTGTCTGAAAAAAAATGTGCTTTTACAGTTGCATCCACTAAGGTATTCCTACAACTTAACTTGTCCATCAAAAGTGAAGGAGAGTAGAGGGGTAAAAATTGTGTCCCTCAAGTTGCAAGAAAACAGGTTAGTGGTCATATAATGCATTGGATCTATGTAAGCATCCTCTCATTCCTGGCTAGCAAACAAAAACCTTCTTTTAGTAAAGGCATACATAGAGCTTTGAGAAGTTACCTTTTTATCTTTTTCTGATGACAACAAATCATTAGATTTCTCTAATAGTTCCCCTTTGTCTTTCAACTCTTGTTCTATGACTGCAACTCGAGTTAGATTTTGATTGTTTACTTTCTCCTTCTCAAGCCGTGCACTCTCCAAGGAAGAGTTCTCCTTGCGTAGTGTATGCACTTCTGACTTAAAATGTGTGCACTCCTCTTCCAATGCAGCACATTTTGCCTTGTACTCTCGAATGGTTGCCTCAGATTTATATCTCTTGTCTGTGAGATCCTGCAATGTAAGATTGAAAATATTGAGTCCTATTGCTAGGCTTGTTTCTCCAAGTAATTGTAGTGTTGAGTAAAGGACTTACAGTGGTTAGCTTTATTTAATATTTGTCTAATAAGCTGGTAGCTTTTACTTCTTGTAAGAAGGCTATTTAGACTTACTTATTAAATGTATAATAAGATGAACTCAACAATCCCCTTAAAGCCTAATAGTTGACATCATATTTCGGTAAAAACATGTCATATATTAAAGCTAAAAGAAAAAAAAATGTCTTTAGTTAATTTAATAATAAATTAAGTTTAAGTAGACACATATTACCTTATTTAAAATTTCCACTTCTTCAAGTCGAGTTTCTAATTGTTTAACAAGTTTTGCCTGGGCCTGCTCCATTTCTCTACGTTCTCTGTCATATCTTACTTGTATACTAGACTGAAACTATAGGGTTGTCACTTTGTAAGCAAAGGTCTAACAAAATATTTTAAAGGTTTGTTTGTTAAATTTTACATGAAGAAATCTAAAAGACCTCAAAGTTTCTGGTATACTACCAACTTTAACAATGAAGTATATTATCTACCTGTATAGTTTTTTCCTTCTCTAAGGCCATGTCTTCTTTGTGTTTTGATGTGATGTCAGCAATACGAGATGACCACTCCAACTTAAGACTCTCTAGTTCAGAACTTTTAGCTGATAAAAGCTAATGGACAAGAAAATAGAAGTTACAGACAAAAATTCAAACTTATATGCTTAATTAACTTTAAAAAAAAGTCAAATACTGTGATGAATAGTTTTTAAGTAAAACAGTTTTATTTCATTTTAAACTGATTACAAGTATAAGCTAAACAATTTTAATGTTGCCACTAAGACTATGTAACCATGTAGACATAAAAAGTTGACTTTTGCTGTTAACTTTAAACTATTTCTTCATGGTCTACTAGACTTTCTTCAACAAAATATGTCCGAGCTTTGTACATCATTTTGACTGCTCTTTAGTCTCTGAGACTTTGAAGTGGGGATTCAACAGAAACCAACTAGTCGTGCTTCAGAAATCCACCATGCCTATCCATAGTGGGGCTGACCTCAATATCTGTCACTGAAAAATGGCCTTACTGACATGGATATGGTGGTCACACACACCTTTCAGACCTTGCAATCTATAGGGAAGATGATGTAAAATTCTGTTTTTGTGGTCCACAGTTAACGAGGGTGTCATGTGACCATGAACAATGAACAACCGCCTTGTCACAGCCTCATTTGAGACTCACTGTGACACGAGGTGATTTGTAATCACATCACATAAGCATTTGCACTGGAAAAAAAATCTCAGATAAAAACACGAGGTAATAGACAGTTGTTACTTGGTCCTCAGAGAGGAAGGACGTATGATAGTAAAGTTTGTTAAAAGGAGAAAATTAGCAGTAAGTATCATTGTGAAATGTATTCGTATCTTGGACTTGTCATTTGTTCTTGAAGCTATTTTTCCTTCCTTTATTGAGCCTTTATTGCTGGATCCTTATGTATTATTTTTTTATATTAATAAAAATGTTGTTAATTGGTGAATTTTAATATCTCTTGTGCTACTCAAGTTATAAGTTCTACACGACATTCACGTTGACAGAAAGTGATATAGTGCCCAGAAAGAGAGAGAACATAATTATTATTACATAAACGATAACGTCATCAACACACGTAGAAACCTGTTACATCCCTTTACTTTACCCAACTAATGTCAGGTACCCATTAGAGTTGGGTAAACTCAGGGGCACCCTAAAAATCCTAAATTTCAAATCATATCTTCACTAGGATTCAAGCCTGTGACCCCTTCAGTTCGGCAGCCAAGCACTTTACTACTCATCACCATGCACCACAATAGATATAAAAAAGAATTCTTTGCAGCACAAAGCCTTGATCCACTTGAAGCCGGAATAAAAATGAACCTTTAGACAGAAACATAGGCAAAAAGTCACTGATTTATTTCCCACAATTGAGAGAAATCCTTTCCAGTGGCCCGGGAGATCCTTAAATGGATTACATACCAGATACTCCCTAAATGCTTTGTCTGCTAGAATAGCCCAGACCACAGTTTAGCAAGACAAATAGGAATGACAAAAATTAAGATCTCAACATAAATTAAGACTACAAGGGCTCTGCAAATGTGGCCACATTTGTATATGCATGTAAATTTTATAATGGGTTGTACAAAGAATAATGAGATAATGAGGAATTATTTATAAAGGCCACATCTCAAATGAGAAAATACATAAAAGAAGAAATATTATGCACCTCAAACTCCCTGACCATTGAAAAATGTGAAACTTGGCTCTGATACATAAATGGTATTTGATAATTTCTTATGAAGCCAGGACAATAAATAAATAACAAGGATGTTATTTCCTCTATCAAAACAGACTAAAAAAAACAACCCAACTAATCTCACACCAAAACAAAACCCAAAGGCTACCTACACAAATCAAGAATTCTTCAGAATTATGTGGTCATTGCCTTGGGATACATCTTTACATTAATACATTTTCCATTGACATAAGAAAATCCTCATTAAATTAGTCATAGGTATATGTCCTTTACCTCTTCAGTACTTTGAAGTTTGCTACTTAAATCTTGACTTGTATGTTCTAGTTTATGCTGGAGCAGATTGTTGGTCTCCTGAAGAGCAGAGAAAATAAATGTATAACAAATATTACATACTTTAGAAAAATTATATAATATATTAAAATATTAAATATTATAATTGTAGTTATAATATAAATTATAATAAAATCTCTTATGTTCACCTTTAACTGTTTCAAACAGCTGGCTAGGTGACTTTTGATGTCAGCATCAGAACCAGGAACAAACTTTAAAGACAGATGATTTAAATGTCTGAATGGGTTGGTTTCTACTATATTCATCAAACAGGGAGAAATTCCTCCCAGGCCACAGCTGTCCATGCTCACAAATTGGATGATAAACCTAAAAACAAGGGGAGATTAACCATGACAATCAAACAGAAGAAATCTTTATAATATTTTGGAAAAACAAAAGTAATAAAAACTTGAATAATTTTGGCAGTATTTTAAAACTTGTTTTTTCAAATGCAGGTGGGTTTCTTTGAACTGTTCAGATTCATTTTATTTTAACTTGAAGAACATTTCAATAGTCACAGTACATATCAATAGTCGCAGTACATAGCTATCTGTAGTCTCTACACTGTCACATCTGTATTGGAAGTTAAGAAAACCATGTTATGTCAAAATACAAATAATGCTTCATACTTTGGATTGTCCTTGGAGTTTTCTTTGATGCACATCTCTAGCAAGTCAATCAACTTTTGTGGAAATGCTATGAAGTCGACTAATAAACCTTGTTGGAGTTTCAAGCTGCAATGTTAAAAAATATCAACACAAAATACTAAATATATATATATATATATATATAAAACAGGGTGCTCTAAATTTGTTGCTTCAATTACACATAGACACAATTAAAACAAAATGAAGTGATACAAAAACACTAGAAAAGGAAAACAGTCAAATCTATGTGATCAGCATACTAGGTCTACTTCATGCTATCATAATGTTAAAATAAAAAATGGAATAGATTGTCAAAACTAACAAACATCATTTGACACCTAAATATACAAAAAATGAATTTTTTTCTGTTAAGAAAATATTTAAAAAAAAAGAGCAAGATACTTAAGTTTTGTTATGTAATACCTGTGAAAATCTTCTTCAGTCAAGCGTAAAGTGTATAGGAAAAACAAGTCCTGGTCATCTGTTAGTTTGACAATCAACTCCTGAAAAAATTGAGACAAAATATAAAAGACAATATTTTAGTTTTCTCATTATAAATAAGAAGTTTTTATATCCCAAAAAATATTTAAAAAAATAAATCAAAGCTTTTTAAAGCGAACAAGCAAAGATTCTATGTTTACGTAAATAAAACAGAGTGCTTTAGACAACTAGGGTTAACAGACTTAATTACCCTTTTAGAATCATGTTTACTTCTTTCTATTCTCATGTGAAGATTCACCAAAACTTTCCTGACAAATAAATAATATATAAGCATACGCTTAATATACAAAAATTGATGATTTCTACCTTAAAGTTTAAAGCTTCTATAAAATGCAATATAAAATAGCAATTAAAAACCTTTCTTCTTTGTCAAGAGCTTTAAAGCTTAAAGGGATGCGTTTACTAAAAATATCATCCATGTTGCCTCTTATCTCTGAATTTGTAGAATAGTTAGTTCTGTAACAAAAAAAAATGCATTTAATATGTAAGTATTGTCATAAATATGTAAAATTTTTAATTCTAAACACTTTGGTTACCAATATAAAGTCCTACTTGATCTCAGTTGGAAATACCTGGCTAAAATAGCACTTCTTCTATAAATCCTTATGGTTAGGAGTCATCTTTTTCAGGGTAAATAAACAAGCGATTTTCCTACAAAGACAAAATAAAATTGACACCCAGGTAAACAAAGATAGCTCTGTATCAAATGACCTTTAATTCAGACCATTACAATGCTTTTGAAATGAATAAATGTGTGATGATCTTGGCATATTCTTTTTCAATCACCATGTATCCATTGTATATTACAATGTTTATAACATGTAAACATTGTTAACTACTACTTGTTTTATATTGTGTTGTAAAAGTAGGTCTTTGAAGTTCATGCTTAAATTTCAAAAAAACATGTGACAAGTTTCTTTGAAACATTTACAGTAGAACGTCGTTTATCCGACTCAATTGGGACCGGACACCGTTCGGATACGCGATTGTTCGGATAACCGAAAACCGAAGCGATCCATGCAGTATATGCAACCGGACACTATACGAATATTGAAAATCATCACATGCGGGACACGTGCACGAAGAACGAGCAAAATAGGTGACAAATGTCGCAATTTTACCTTTATTGTGGAAAATAATCACTTATTTTTCGTATTCATACAGTATATGTGCATCACAGTATATGTGCATCACAGTACATGTGGTTGATAAAAAAAAAAAAAAAAAACTGGTCCGGATATTTGACGCTCCGGATAATAAACGTTCGGATAAACGACGTTCTACTGTATAGAATTTAATGTTTTAAACATATCTTCTAATTTTTTGACTTAACAGAAACATGTGATGTGTTGTGCAAGAGAATCTCATCAGAATGATGCTCATGCACTTATGACTATTGTCATGATAGCCCAAAGATAAGACCTGTAAGGTTTGGGACAGAGAGGCTTTCTGAATGAACATTTCAAAGTTACAATAACTCAGAACCAAAAACAAGATAGCATATGAATCCCTCATTTAGTTCAATATGATGGGTGAGAATTTTTCTAAAAACCTTAAATATTCAAAGGTCTTAACGGCTTGACCGTTAATTAATAAATACCAATGATTCAATTAACCACTGTTATATACTAAATTATATTTCAGAATCTTTATATACTATGTTTAAAATATTAGCTTACACACCCAGATATTACATTCTAGATCTATATTCTTAAATTAAAAAGGGTGGGATGTGTGGCAGAGAGGCTTACACTGCTTGGCTACTTATTAAAGGGGCTTAAGTTCGACACCAGAATTATCAGAGTTGTGTAAATTACTAAGGGCAGCAGAAAAACCTCCCAGATACCCCTTCACAACACTGAATCGCAAAAGAGATTGAACCATAGTCTAGAGTTCTGAGCATGCTAAAAGCATGAAAGTTTCACTATATAAAACCTATTTTTTAAAAAAGGGGAGGGGGATAGACTTTGTGGATCAAACCGTAACTCTTTGGCTCCACAACAACGCACAGGACGTTAATTTTAAAAAAGGGGAAAAAAGTCGGACCAACGCTGGGGGCATCGGCTATTTCAAAATTTTTTTTTCCGTTTCTATTTCTCAAATTCTTGTTTTTTATTGCTTAATTTTTTAGCTAGAATAGTTTCCCTTTGCTAAACATCCGGAATTTCCTTAACGTGTTTTTATTTTGTATGAAGTTTGTAAAGAGATGACATTTATTTTTTCTGTGTGCGTGTTTTTTTAACATGGAGCTTCAACCAAGCCATATAAACTTTGTAGATATCTAAATATTTCTTTGATGAGGAAGTATAATAATTCAGATGACAGTGATTTTGTTTCATCTGATGGTGATATTGAAAATCTAATTATATAGATCTAGCCATTCTAGGTCTAGTAAAATTAATTTATAGATCTAGACCTAGGGCTAGGTCTAGTAATGATGAAGTTTATCAGCTTATGAAGCAGCTCCACCCACAGCTAATGTTCAATGTAGATCTAGAACTACTTTAGCTGTCTCTTCATCATCTAGATCTAAATCTAATCAGATAGAGGTAGATCTCTAGATCTATCATCTAGGCACTGAAACAGATCAATTTCAGATTTGTTCCACCAAGAAATTGGGTTGTCAACCTAGACTTAGTCAGCACTGCATCTATTGAGCTGGAATGTTGTTTTTTTTCATTGACAATCACATTGTTGATAGTCTTGTCAGCAAAATAAATAGCTATGCTGACCATAGGATTAAATTGAACACCCCTGCTAAAATAAGATCCATTTTCAGAGAATGGAGACCTATAACTATAAAGAAAGACAGAGTATGTAAACACTGTAGGTCAGGGAGAGCGGTTTATGTTTGCACTGGATGGGAGTCGAACCCACACATTCATATTGACTGCTTCCATAAATATATCACAACTAGAAGGAATATTTATATACTAAGTACATGAAAAACTTTAGAAGAAAATACTATAAATATATATATGCTATACATTTGGACTAGTTTTAGGGTAAAAGTGTTTTGTTCCAAGAGTGTTGCTTTTTTTAATTCCGAAGTAATTCCGGAGTCAAAGAGTTAACAAGTTTAACTATCTAGAAAAGATCTACTATTTAGATTCTGAGTCTAGACTCCAGATTCAGTTAGTAAAGCTAGAATACAGAATATTCAGAAATATAGAATATATTCTATATGCTCTATAAAAGTAAAAGGCTTGTCTTTGAGTCTAAAGATTAATTAAAAGTGCAGTATTTCAGGTGGCTATGCAGCACCAGCTGTGACCTATATACATATTAAATAGACAAATAGAATTGAATTGGTAATGTATCTCTATAGAGAGATCTAGTAAAGGAGACTAAATACCTGAACCAGACTGGGAATCTATAATATAGATAGATCTATGACGGCTTTGAGTCTGTTACTCTGACTCAGTGACTCTAGTAGTCTTCGGTACACTAGTACAGTAGACTAGACTGAGTAAGTACTAAAGTAAAGGTATGCCTGATTTTTTAGATCATCTCTTGATCTATTCTAGATTAGATCTAGTCAGTTGTCATCTAGATCTTGTGATCTATCTATGTATAGAGATCTAGATTAGATTAAAGATAGATTATAGATCTGTGATAGTTGATAGATGCATAGATCTATTCTTCAAATACTATAATAATAGATCTAATCATCTATATTATACACTTATACAGTAATTTGAGTAAGTAATACTTAAGACTTAATTAACTTAATACTAGTGACAGTGTCTAGTTCTAGACTAGTATGATAGTGTAATTATAATAGTATAATATAATATTAATAATTATAATTAATATAATAATAGGTACTATAGTAGTATAATAGTAATAGACTATTACTATCATAAATAGACCAATGATCAAGACATTGAATTAACTCATGAAAAAAAAATAATCGGTCCTACTCCTAGATTAGATGATGTAGATCATATAGAATATAGATCTATCTGATAGATCATGAATTGTCATTGGTACAAATGATTTTGAATATTCATGTTAGAACTGCCTTATACCCCTGCCTAATATTTCTAGATATCTATATATAGGTCTAGATCTAGAACAAAATTTAAACAATCAACAAGAATATTTCTGTAACAATCGAGATTAAAATGTAGAAAACTATCATAACTATGGGAACGAAAGAGTTTGGAATTCGTGTTTATAAAATACACTTCCGGTCAAAGTTGCCAATCAACTTTTTAGAAAACTTCAAAGGATTATCCCACAGACCTATATATATATATATATTTATAATTATATATATATCATACCTAGGTCTGTGGATTATCCATTTTCGACGTCATTTTTAGCGGCCCCAAAAGGAGAAAAGACACTATTAGTTTTGTGTGGAATGTCTGTCCGTTCGTCAGTCTGTCCCGTTTAAATCTTGTAAACTAGAAAAGATAGTGAAAATCCGACATCATAATATTTTAGACCATTCAAAGTTCTGATGCAACGGCTACTTTTTTTCTTTCTGAAAGCCAAAAAACTAATTTTTAAAAATTACTTAATAATTAACAACAGGATCTTGGGGGAGCTACCACCTTCTACCAAGCGCGTCCCCAGGTGGCGGATAGGGGAAAGACCCTTAGATATAAGGGCTAGCTGTGAATAACAAATAAACAGCCGCGGACCAACTGGTTTGCAGTCATGGAGGATGAGGTGAAGTATTCCAGTGGTTAGAATATTTACTAAAAACATCTCAGAAATCCAGGGAAATGATTGCAAAAAGCGAGTATAGGGCGCTCTAACCCTTAACCCGGGTAGATGAAACTCGTTAGCTAGGGATAGCAGTTCATCTAGGAGAGAAAACTCCGAAAATAAACACCTGCTGCCTTGCAGATGATCTTGGATGATCAAAGGCTATGGGAGCACACCCAGGAAGAAAAGCAGGCTGAAGTCGGAGTCAATGGGCCTCCTGGCGCAAAACATATTGACACGCAACCTCATCTATGTTGGAGTTCAGTAACGATTCTAATAGATGTGGCGTCCTGCCTGTGGAATCCCGCCGCGCAGGTAGGGGGCCGGGCTCTCCGCCTCGAAGGAGCCCACACAAGCGAGCTGGTGGTTCTTCTATCTCTGCCTGTGGAGCCAGGAGCAGGGACAAGAAAGTAAATACTACTGGCCAACACTCCAAGACCAAAAGTTTAAAAATCCTACAATGGAACGCAGAGGGCATCCAAAAGAAAAAAGAAGCTCTAAAAATATTTCTGCATGAGAAAGAAATAGATGTAGCTTGCATCCAAGAAACTCATTTGAACAGTAATCTTCGTTTCTCCATTAGAGGCTACACCTGCATCAGACAAGATAGAGAAATCAGACCCAAAGGAGGAATCCTCACCCTCATTAAAAATGACATCCCTACCACAGACATAACTATGCCCAGCTCCTCAGAATCAGAAATAATGGGAACTAAGCTAATTCTTCCGGATGGAAATATTAATCTTTTTAACTGCTACTTCCCACCAGACAAGGAAATAGAGATTGATCACATACAAATACCTGACCAAGAAGACTGTCTTATCTTAGGAGATATGAACAGTCACTCTCAGAGCTGGGGATACCCAGACCTAAATGCCAGGGGAGAAGAAATTGAAGAATGGCAAGCAGAGAACAGACTTATCCTACTTAACAAACCTGAGGATAAACCAACATTTTTCTCAAGAGCCTGGCTAACATCAACCACTCCAGATCTAGCCTTTGCAACTGACAACTTATCCAAAAAGTGCACCAGAGAAGTTGCAGACCAGCTAGCCACCAGTGACCACAGACCCATATTGATCAGTATGGATAGCTCCTTCAAAATATCAGAAAACTCCACCATCCCCAGATGGAACTACAAAAAAGCCAACTGGCACCTATTCTCAAAGCTCACAGACCTATACACAACTTCAATAAACTGCAAATCTAATCAGGTTAATAAGTCATACTCAGCTTTCTCCAAAGCAATCCTCCTAGCAGCTAAGGAATCAATTCCTAGAGGAGCAAGAAAAGATTATATTCCCAACTGGTCTGATCACCTTCAACAACTCCACAATGCCACCATTGAAGCCAGAAACACAGTAGAAAATAACCCTTGTACAGAAAATAACATAAATCTAAAAGCAGCTAACGCAGTTTTCAGAAAAAATTACCTTTCCGCCATGAGAAAAAGTTGGCATGAAAAAACAGAACGGCTAAACGTAGATAGAGACGGCCACAAACTCTGGCGTATAGCCAAATGTCTCAACCAGGAAGAAAACAGAACAACTCCTATAGTAATATAAAAGGACAACAAACCCCTGAAAGGCCAAGAAGCAGCAAATGAATTCATTAAGTTTTTCCAAAGCGTAGGAAAAATACAAATCAGTGAAAGTAGAAATAAAGATGTAAACTCAGAAATCCAAGATAGAATTAAAGAAAACAATCCAGCTTTCTCCATGGGAATGACCACTAATCTTAAAATGAAGGAACTTGATGAATCCCTAAAAGTCCTCAAACCAAAACAAGCCCCGGGCCCAGACAAAATATCTAATGACATGCTTCTTCATTTGGGTCCTCAAGCCAAAAGAAAACTGCTACAAATATTCAATGCTAGCTGGAAATCTGGCAGAATTCCAAACATCTGGAAAAAAGCCATTATGATCCCTATACTAAAGCACGGCAAACCAAGAAACAAACTGGATAGCTACCGCCCCATCAGCCTCACTAGCTGTTCCTGCAAATTGATGGAAAGAGTGATAAATAGAAGGCTGACATGGATCCTTGAGTCAAATAACCTACTCACTGAAGCCCAGGCTGGCTTTAGAAAAGGCAGATCAACAGAAGATCAAATCGCCTTTATCACACAAGAAATAGAAGATGGCTTTCAAGAAAAGAAACCAACAACAATTGTGTGGGTTGACTTAGAAAAAGCATTTGACAAAGTCTGGGAACAAGGTCTCTTGCTCAAACTAATCCAGCATCACATATCCCACAGAATGTACAACTGGATAAAGGAATATCTAAATAATAGAAAAGCCTTTGTTTGCATGCAAGGACAAAGAAGCCACACAGTGGGTATTAAAAATGGTGTTCCCCAAGGAGGAGTCCTATCCCCAACACTTTTCTTAATATTCATAAACGATCTAAATCAAAACCTACCAAGAAAAGTTAAAAGCAGCATGTATGCAGATGACCTTGCCTTAATTAGCACAGAAGAATATGTAGGAACATCGAAATTTCGATTACAAGATGCTCTCGATATACTAAATAATTGGTCCAAAGACTGGGGCATGTCCATTAACACAAAAAAGACCACCTATACCATATTCTCACTGTCAACAAAACAGCAAACAATAAAATTAAAATTAGATAAGGAAGCTTTAGAAAAAAATGACAGCCCTACATACCTTGGAGTCACCTATGACCCGAGACTAACCTGGAAAAGCCAGAGACTATCCCTCTTGAAAAAATTAGCTGGCACAGATTGGGGAGCAAATCACAACATCCTGAAAAAGACCTATACCGGTTACGTGAGACCTGTACTAGAATATGGTGCCACAGCATGGGGCTCAGCAGCCCAAACCAACCTAAGAAAAATAGACAAGGTTCAAAATATTGGTCTAAGGATAATGACAGGAGCAATCAAAACAACACCCATAAGAGCTATGGAGGAAACCGCTGCCCTGATCTCTCTGGATGAAAGAAGAGAAATAAAAATCCTTTCCCAATTCACTAAATTGGAAACCATGGAGAGGCACCCACTCAGAACCAAAATCCTCAAAACTGGCACCAAAAAACGTCTCAAAAGGACTAATTTCATACAGGAATCTCTAAACCTAAAAAAGAAACACCAACTTGAAAATATTACCCTGGAATCCTCGATACACTATAATGAATCCCCACCCTGGGACGAAAGCCCTCTTCCTACTATAAGGGACCATATTGAAAGCATTAAAAGAAAATCTGATTACAGACCAACAGAGCTCAAGAAAATAGTGAACTGTTTTCTACATAATAATTATCCTAGCAATCAGTGGATCAGAGTTTACACGGATGGCTCAACCCACAAAGCCACCACAAATGGAGGAGCTGGAATACTTATCGAATGGCCAGATGGAGGAAAACTAGAAAAATCCATTGCAACTGGAGAGCTCTCTGACAGTCACAGAGCAGAAAGGGAAGCACTAGCACTAGCTGCTACCATCCTAGCAAATCATCCAAGTTCCCCTCACAGTCAGATTGTCTTACTAACCGATGCAAAAACAACCCTCCAAAGCCTGCAAATCTCTGATTCCTCATATATTAATAACCTCAAAACAGCACTTACAAAGCTCAACAACAATACCAAAAAAACTGTAATTCAATGGATCCCAGCTCATATAGAACTAGAAGGAAATGAGAAGGCTGACTCACTCGCCAAGAGTGGGAGAATTAACACACTAATAAACTCTGCACTCTATCCAGAAGAATTGAAGGAATTAATAGTAAATAAAATAAATGAGAAATGGACGAGCTCTCATCCAAATCACAAGAAAGATGACGCTTACTATAAGCTATCCCGACAAGACCAACGTCTAATCTTTCGACTCAGGACCGGACACAACAGAATGCGACAACACATGTACCGGAAACTCAAAATTGGAACCAGTGAAATCTGCCCATGTGGAGAATCACCAGAGAATACAGACCACGTCCTCCAAAACTGCTCTCTATACCAAGAGGCTCGTATAAGACATTGGCCCCAAATCACCCCAATAGAAAAGAAACTATATGGAGAGCTCCCTGATCTGGAAACCACTGCGCATTTCATCTCATGTATTGGTCTACTCATCTGAACACTCCAACATAATCAATGAGAACGAAGAAGAAGAAGAAGAAGAAACAACAGGATAGCCAAAGCTATGGGCACCATGCCACGGTTGCAGAAAAGAGTGTGAGACAATATCTTGGTATACGGAAGTGTGTAGTCGCTGAATGAACTCTTTATGTTGTCTGTTGTATTTATGTGTATTTTTCTGTTGTGTTGTCTTTATATGAGAAAAGAGTCCTTGTAATCACAACAAATTTCCGTAAGGATCAATAAAGCAGTCTTAGTCTTAGTCTTAAACATGGTCAACCTACTCATGGCAGGAAAAAAAGCAAAATATCTTCCACATCCGATTCCTAAGGCGGATCTTTAAAATAAGGTGGCAAGATAAAATAACCAATGAGGAAGAGCTACGAAGAGCAGGGTGCCAGGACATCCGCTGTGTTATCAGCAGCAGACCCATTGGCTGGCTTGGCCACGTTCATAGAATGCCAGTAGGTCGACTTCCACAAGACATTCTGTATGGTGATCTAACAGAAGGCAGGAGAGCCGCTGGTCATCCACTTGTACGGTATACGGATGTATGCAAACGTGACGTGAAGCTATTCAAAATCGACACTAGCAGCTGAGAAAAAGAAAAGTGGCACTGGATAGATCCACATGGAGAGAGAGATCATAAAGGAAGGGTTTCGGATTGCAGATGCCATACACAACAGTAATAGAGAGAAGGATGAAAATGCAACGGCGCCTGGTGATTGCATATGCCCAACTTGTGACCGCAGCCGTGTATCAAGGATTGGCCTCTTTAGTCACACAAGAAGTTGCAAAGGGAAATAGCTAGATCATCTCTGAAGACGTAAAATGCCACAGGATTTTGTGTCTTATGTTTTTTCATGTATAGAACAAAAGATATTTTTGTCCATTATTTTTGTTTTTGTTAAATCACGAACAAGATAACATGTTCTCCGACAAAATGAATTACGCATACCAAGAGTTGCGATGACATGGAGGCCAATAAGAGGAAAGCGCAAACAGGGACGTCAGGCGACACACCTTCATGGAGGACCTCAGAACAGTGGACACCAGGTGGGAGGAGGCTTCAGACATTGCCAGTAACAGATCTTTGTGGAGACAGCTTGCCGCCCAATTCGCCAAACGGAGCGGAAGGATCAAAATAAGTCACTTGTAAAGAGTAGGGATAAAAGGTCTAAAATACACTTTTTTTCAACAAATTTTCAACCTCTTTATTAATTTTATTTAGAGGGCATAAAAATCTAGAACGTCAACTTCACTTTGTCGTAGTAGATTTATATTGTTGGCCTAAGAAGTCAACTAGAATTGACTAAAAATAGAGCTGTGAGATTTATGGCAAACGAATATTCACATTTAACGAAAGTAACATCAGGGCCGGCCTTAGAAAGTCACATAGGCAAACTATAGTCAGTAGCCTAGGGTCTCTGATTGGTAGGAGCCTCGCACAGCAATCGATAGCCTACAATTGTTTTTTGTTTTCAGAGAAGAAATAGAGAAACTTGTCCGCACTGTTATTTTCTTATCTTATATAATACAGACTGTCACTTGATGAGCATACTTTGTCTTGGTGTGACCCTGAGAGCTATATCGGCGGGAGCTCATCGCTCCTGGCAGGTACTACCAAGCTGGAAAGGTCTGTTAGGAAAGAGGCCAGACATAGGGGTTGTGCGATAGGCTGACAACCTGTCCATGGAAAAAAAATAGTGTTACAGAAACCATAGCCGAAACACTAAACATAGAGGCGAGAGTAGAGCTCCACAATGGAGACTTATGAAGCTGTGCAGAGAAAGTCGAAGGAATCCTGTAAGGCCGACAAATCTACTTAAACCAATAAAATAGAGGTGCAGATCTTAGAGAGGAAGTGGAGATAGGCTGGTCACACACTTAGAAAAGATACCAACAACAGAGCTAGACAGGCCTTAGAGAGGAAGTGGAGATAGGCTGGTCACACACTTAGAAAAGATACCAACAACAGAGCTAGACAGGCCTTAGAGTGGACACCCTGGGAAGAAAACGTAGAGGAAGACCAAAAAGAACATGGCAACGCAGTGTACTAGAGGAAACCGAGAGGACAGGAAAGAGCTGGGAAGCCATTAAAAAACTAGCAAGAGACCATTTAGAGTGGCGTGTTTTTACGGAGGCCCTATGTTCCATGAGGAACTAGCAAGAGACCGTGTAGAGTGGCGTGTTTTTACTGAGGCCTTATGTTTCATGAGGAACTAGCAAGAGACTGTGGAGAGTGACGTGTTTTTACTGAGGCCTTATGTTTCATGAGGAAGTCAAAGGAAAGATGAGATGATGATGATATAATACAGACGTAACTTCAAAGAAGATGATTACGTCCTAGTCATGCATATTAACCAATGACTTACATTCTGCCAAGACCCTAGTTTTCCTGGCTGGCTCAGGCAACCCATTCCATGCTCTAATAGCGCTAGGGAAGAGGGAGTATTTGTACAAATTTGTCCTAACATATGAGTACACTAGGTTTTTAATAAATTACATAATTCTATTTATTTCGCAGTTAATTTTTATTTTTCTATTTCATCTGGGGACACCAAATTAAAAAAGAAATACTCAGAAAGACACACAGACACATTTCTTATTTCGTACAATTGCTCTTTCCCTAGTCATTATTGCCATTAGAAACATAAAACGGATTGCCTACTGAATCAGGAAAATCAATAACTTAGGCTTAGCATTGACTTAGCAATTAATATGCATGGCTAGATTAACACATGGATGCGAGTAGGACGTAATTATCTTCTCTTTTGAAGGAATGTCTGTAATTTATAAGATAAAATAAACCCACAGTTTAAATAAAAAAAACAAGGTTACAAAGACAGTTTGTTTGAAACAAACTCAAAATCGGCCCCGAAGTGGTCCACCCAGGCAGGTAAAATGGCAGGTTTCAATATTTTCAGAGACAACATCAGAATGAAATTCTATCAAAGACAAATGACAGAAGAAGAATGGATAAACAAGGTTGACAGATCTTGTGTGGTGCCACAGCGGTCCAGCAGACCAAAGGATAGGTGAAAGTGTATGTGAAGTTAGATGTGAACCTGGCCTAACTGATGTCTTATAATGAATATGTAATAGATCGAATTGTTTTGTAAAGGATCAATATCTTATTCAAATCCTCAAGAAAAAAAATTTCCTTTAGTTAAGTGTTTAGCATACTGCAGTAGTAGCGGACACTGCAGTTTACGTGATATTATGAAAAACTACTTATTAATTGTTGTTTTAAATTATGTCCAACTTATATGTATACTAAATAGATTTTTTCTCTTAAAAAAGTAAACATTTTTTGTGTGTTAATGTAGTAGTTAGTATGACAGAACTTACATAACTTAGCAATACAAATGTAAAAAAAAATTTGACCAAAAAATCTAAAACTATTTGCATAAATGTGTTAAAAGTATTGTATATGGTCATCTCCCCTACTAAAGAGCCTCACGTGTTTGTTACTATTAATAGTGAATAGTTGTCAACGTGGTGTGTATTCTTATGAAAAAACTGCTTGTTTAATGTCTTTATCCATTAGAGCATCGTTGGATATGATGGAGCCAAGAGAGCAAAAATAGTGAACAATTTCTAGTGTTTGGCCATTAACGATTACTTGAGGTGCAGTGTTTGTGTTCTGAACTAGTATCTTAGTCTTGCTTTGACTAATATTTAAGTCGAGCTTCTGGCAAGTAGAAGATAGTTTGTCCACCAGGGACTGAAGCTGAGTATCAGAATCAGCCACAATAGCTGCATCATCAGCATACAGGAGTTCCCTGATAAGTGTTTTTGCCCGCAACCTTGATACTTTAAAGAGCTTTTCAGATGATCTTGTAAGGAGAAATACAGCTTCATTGATGTCGCTGTAAGCATAATGCATAGAGCCTATCTGATTAGACACAAACACAGAAAACATAGATATGTATGTGTCATTCTCCTTTAGTATATTTCTTTTGTTTCTAAACGAAAGCAACATGTATGAAAGAATACTGAGTGGATGGAGTAAGTTATCCCTGAAAGCTGAAACGCTTAACTCTAAGAATTAGGAAATGCCTTCTTAGTATTAAAGACAAAATGAAGAAAGAAGTGTCAGAATCAAATATGTTTGTTTCACATGTTTCAGATGATTTACTGCCTAGTCCAAACCTCGGACGACGGGGGGGGGGGGAGGGGCAGGGGCGGGGTTTGAACCCTGTGGACCATCGATACAAACGAGCGACAGTTCAGAGCGCATACAGGCAGTCAATTTGTATTTCTTTAGTAGTTTGTAACATTAACGTAACTTATAGAAGGGGGGGGCGTCCATCAAAAGCCAGAGTCAAACTTGAACATAACGAAGTAGATCAATGCTAAGTCTCACCCACCTATATATATTTTCGAGGGGCTGATTTCAATTATTACGAGGGATCTGAATCAAACAGATGTGAGCCAGCAGAGAAGAAATGGAAGGAAAGTACCGATGACCTGTATAACAGCGCTAAGTGGATAGAAGCCCAACATTACTAGGGATAGAAACGATACCTGTAATTGGGCTCCAACTTTGAATACACACTTGTTCTTTAGCAAGTTATTGTCACAACTCTGCTATCTAACCAATCAGCTATTTAACAAATCAGCTATCTAACAACTCTGCTATTTAACAACTCTATCTAACAAATCAGCTATCTGAGCTTGATAACAAAATATCCTTTGGTTTTATAAAATACTAGAAGAAATACGGTATATAGAGTCTGTTAAAGATATTTGCCTTTATCTTTACCTATCCATTAGTTTGTTGGACCGTTGGGGCATCATGCAAGATTTGTCGACCGTCTTTCTCCATTCCTCTGTCTTTTGCCTTAGTTAGAACCTCTTTCAATGGCAGGCCCGTCCATTCTTTTATCTTGTCCCATCGCTTTCTCTGTCTGCCTCTTCTTCTTTTTCCTGGTACTGTTCCCTGAAGGAAGCTCTTTGCGAGCCCCGTAAACCTTTTAATATGGCCATAGATTTTTAGCTTGCGTATTTTTTTTTACGATAGCATGTCATCATGGGGTCCTATCGCTGCAGGACTCTAATCTCTTGTCTGTTCTGAATTTGCTGCATGTTGGAAGCTTAATATTCAAGTACACCTACTAGTACCTTGTGATATTGCCATAGTTTTTTAGGTTGCGTTTATTTTCACAAACCAAGAGATTAGGGACATTAGATATATAAGCTATATAAACAAGCAGATTTGTTTCATCCCACTCCAACTGTTTCAACTGAACAGATCGAAGTCTACACGTTGGTCATTGCCAGACCTAGTGATATTGGAATGAAAGGACTAGAGTAGGTCACCACCTTCTTCTTCACTGATTTCTTAGTCTGTTGGAGTAATGGGTCATCACACGTGATCTGTCGATCGTCTCTCGCCATTCCTCTGTCTTTTGCCTTAACTAGAATCAGTTTGAATGACAGGCCCGTCCATTCTTTGATGTTGTATTCTATCGCTTTCTCTGTCTGCCTCTTCTTCTATTTCTTCTTCAGTTAATTGCCGGATCTAAATTGAAAGATTATTTCGTTTGTGAAATTTTAAAAATATTTTCTTGAAATGTTATTTACAAAAGAAGAATGAAAAAAAATCGCATTGAATCATTTCATTTTCTTCTTGAATTTTGCTTTACAGCAAACAATGTCCATACAGAGAGGCAGAGCGATGATACAACGTTTGAAGTGGAGAAGATCACATCAATTCATCAAGTACCTCATTCTTCTGTAGAAATTAAAAACTAACGCCCTCGACTTGTTTCGTCCACTCCTCATTAATTGAATCCTGCATGTCGGTGATTAGTAATTAAATGTATTAATCACATTCTATTTAACAGGTGCAGTTGATTGGACAATATAACTATAACATGCTTTTTAGTTTGTTTACGGGTCTTCATAAACACTGCCATGTCAACAAAGGTACATGAGATTTAGGTGACATGACGTCACAGTCAGACTGCCGCATCAATTGTACAAACATAAATACTGATGACAGGGGGGAGGGGGGGATAAGGAGAGAAACTCCGAGTCGAGATTTTTTTTTTTCGTCCTACCTTCAAGATTCATGACTGTGGAGGCCCCTAAGGCAGGGCCCTACCTTGTACAGATGAGATCGTGATGGCCGAGGAAAGTTGGGTGAGGCGTACCAAGAGGTATAAATGGTCAAAGACTGACAGACACCAATGTTACAGCAACAAGAACCGGTAACCAGGTAACAGGTATATACCACATTCTCATTCTAGTCTTCAGTTGTTTTACAAATTAATGTAAGTTAACAATGAACCCATTTCGTCAGGATGCTGTGTGCTAATTACATAGATCAAGATTTTATCTCGGACAAGTTGTTTGTAGAAACGTTTTGAATGGTAAACAGGCCAAGTGGTGGATAGTACTACTTGATCTAACTATTTCTTTATTTCTGGCGAAAATTCTGGATCATGCAAGTTAATAGTCATTTCAAGGAAGTTGTTGATAAAGTGAACCTGAGTTGAATGTAACGAAACCTTGGCGCCTACATTTAAAACACACTCACACACTTTATCACGAGTTAATTAAAAGTAAAATAAGTATTGATTTAGTTATTTATAATATCAACATTATTGTCAACTTATTGAGTTTAATATGGGGGAGAACTATTTATAGACATTTTTCATTGCACCGCCTACAAGTTGAAATATTAAAAATATTGCCACTGTTCTCTACTATAAAAAAAAAACAACCTATTTAGTGTTGAAAAAGTTTTTTTTTTTTTTTTGCTCACTATATAGGTAAACATAAGACTGAACTAAAAAAACAACAACCATGGCAACCTTACAACTAGTGACTTTCGTGGCCTTGGCCTTATGTCTAGCTAGTGCACAACCATTTTTACCTGGGCTTCAAGTCTTGCCATACTCCAAGGGTTACATCAAAGGTAAGTTCGAACCATGGCTAGCGAAATGTTTGAGGTTTAATTAATTTTTGAGCAATAGCATTTCAAGCACTAATCAAATTTTAAGGTAATTTGAAATAAAATATTCGAATAAGCGAAAAATATATGATGACAATTAATGAACTGTAACTTTCTAATGAACTGTAACTTTCTAATGAACTGTAACTTTCCAATGAACTTCAACGATGTAATAAAATATGAAATTCCCTATTGAATGTAACCTTCTAGTGGACTGAAAAAAAAAAATTTCCATTCTTTTCTGGATGCTAACTAATTTTAATGAAGACTGTCGTCTTGTCCTCAGAACCACTGACCTTGACCTGCGCTGTTAACTTCACTGATAAATACAAGTCCAATGCAGGCATTGTTAACGCCATTGCTGTCACTATCAAGGAGAAACAAGGACTCTATGGCGGGGTAAGAACCGCACATTAAATCTCCTTTCTTAAACTATCATTTTAAAAAACATATTTAACAAAGACGCCCCGAGAAACAAATGGATTACTTCAAATTTCTTGAGTCCACATAGAAAGAATAATAACGCTGCCAAAAACTCACAAACGGGATGGCAGTCTGATCGTATGGCAGGCCTATGCGCTCTGGACTGTCGTTCGTTGGTCTCTATAGTCCCGAGTTTGAACCCTGCCTTCTGCCACCCTCCCCCCGTCCCGCGGGAGGTTTGGGCTGGGATGTAATTATCTTCAAAAATCTGAGGAACATTTTACAAAAAAAAACCTGAAATACAGAAAGGGGCGTCCATTTGAAAGTTAAATTTTAAATCTGCATTTTGCTAAGAATAGCCCTACTGCACATGAGTCTCATTCTAATTATGATGATCACGTGATTAGAGAGTATTTACTTCTACTTAAAGGGAAACCCCCCAGTATTAAAACTCGTCTTAGTATTAACTATACTGACTTGTAGTAGGATCACTTGGAATACGTTTCTTTTATTTAAAACAAACAAAACAAATATGGCCTCTATCTTATAAGAAACGCGATGCGAATGCTAGCTGTTTAAATGTTACGTGAATCTCAGTTGAATTATCCCAGTTATCATGTAAAGAGATATTTTATCTTTTCTAGGCAGGTCCAGCCTTGTTCCCTTACCTCAACGGCAAAGGCGGATCTCAAGGTTATGGTCTTTCAGCTTCTATCAACATCTTCTCTCTCATCGGCGGCCCCGTATCCATAGCTTTCACCGAGCGGGCTAGACCAGAGAGAGGCTGCTACGCCGAGGACTTTGGATCTTTTTATACGTAAGTTTCTAAAAGTCCTAAAGGACCAGCCAAGAGATTGAAACTCTACTAGAGAGAAACTCTACAACATACATTGCCATGAAGTAACGACTAATACTAAATGTTTTTAAAAGAAGATAAAACTTCGAAGTAAAATAAAATATTTCATACTTTGGTGTTCAGCAAAAAATTCTAATAGTATAACCATTGGATTGGTTAACAGTTAAATAATGATCCCGAATTTAAGTGTTTTGTCAAAATGTCATTATTCGAAATGAGGCAGTAAAGAACTGGCGGATATTAACAAACAGTTTATAAAGGTAATCGATAAATACAATTAGTCTTAATTCTATATTCTCGTGCGTATTGAATGTTTGGTCCTAATAGAAGATCTCTTTTACAACTCATTATCTATGGTAGTATCTATATATATAATTCTCTTCATGGCTCAAGAGTTTGGACAAGAAGTAAAGGAAAGATCACTCTTTTATTTCTGCAAGTCGGTCTAGAGTTACCCTACGAAAAAAAAAAGAGTATTATTCACCCGTTACAAAATAGCAGGGCCGGACCTAACCGTTATGACCAAGAAGTCATGGAAAGATCACACTTTTTTAAAAATTTCTACCCCACATAGTTTTAGCAGCGAAAAAAAAGAGGGGGGGGGGAGGAGAACAAGTAATCTACTCTGTATTCACCCGTTACTAAACAGCAGGGCCGGAATCAACCGTTGTGGGGCCCTATGCGAAACGGATTTGCGGGGCCAAGTTTGGGTAAGGATACGGATAATACGTGAAATTTAAGAGTTTGTATTAGAAAATAAATTCGTCTTTGCATATTATTCATTCTTTACTACGTACAGAACTACTTTACGAGCCTTGCGTGTAGCGAAGTCATACAGTATATCATAAAAAGTTTATTTCCTACATAGATCAAGCTCAATATCAAGAAATACCAAGACAATGACAATTATTGTCTATATATATCATGAGATTTGTATGAGTTTTCAAAGATTTTAAATAATTTCCGGACATTCTCATGACTTTTTCGTATATTTTGCAATTTCAGGAGATTTTCAGGAGTTCCTGGTAAATCGACAGGAGGCCGCGGGAATTTTGTTATAAGTTATAAAATGGTTTAATTTAATAATTTACACCTAGAATTAGCGAGGGTTCTTTGAAAGTGTGGGACCCACTGCGGTCGCATAGGTTGCATTGCCCTAAGGCCGGCCCTGCAAAAAAACGACGTATACTACGCCGTGGTTCGACTAGTTTGAATTTTTTTTAGTAATAAATGAGAAGCTAAACAGAGCTTTGAGTCAGTTAGTCGTTGTGCGGGCCATTGAAGGCCCTCTTTATCAGCTTTATTAGCAACAGGTGAACTGAAGTTTTTACTCTGTAGTCCACAAAGTTGTAAAAGGCAAGCTCAGTGAATGTATTATGTTATTTTGTTCAGGATGTAAGCTTTCCCCCATAAAGACTAGCTCTATAGTCTGGTATTTAAAAATTATAATAATGTTGTTTGTTTTAGTTGTTTTTGTTTGTTTGTTTGTTTGCAAGCCTATTTCTTTGTTCTCAGAGGTCTGCCACCAGCTCAGCCTTACAGAGGCTTCGGAGGCTACGGAGGAGTAGGATCAAGCTACGGAGGTCTCAATGGATTGGGTGGACTAGGTGGTGGATTCAATGGATTAGGTGGACTCGGTGGATACGGATCCGGTTTAGGCTCAAATTACGGGATGGGAGGACAGGGATACGGCCTAGGAGGTCAAGGATACGGCCCTGACGGACAAGGTTACGGCCTTGGAGGACAGGGATATGGCATGGGAGGTCAAGGATACGGCATGGGAGGCCAAGGTTATGGAGGACCTGGACCCATGGGTGGAGCTGGCCCAATTGGAGGAGCTGGCTATTCCGGAGTCATCTACACTGAACGCGCACCAGGCATCGTTGCCAACATCCGCCTCACCCCTGGAACCGCTTCCGAGATCAACATTGACACCTTGTCTGGTTTCTCTAGCCTGAAAGATCTGGCTGGCAGAGGCATCGTTGTAAGTAGTTAGATATCATAGGCACCGTTGTAAATAGTTATATATCAGTTATGTTTTATAACTTCCTCTCTTTCTCTCTCACTCTAGTTGAAAGTACCAATACCATTAAAAACTAAACTTGAAAGATTGCAAAGTATTTTAATAAACTATATAATCATTGTATTCAATTTACAATTTTCTAAGCGTTTACCCTTGCAGCACGAAGATAGAGTACCTGATTGACATTGTTTCTTTTGTCTTTTCATTCACAAAATCTCTTCCAATCTTCTAATAGTTCCTCTCCTTCTTACATTGAGCTTTTGTTATGGCGCTACCAGATGTCTTCCTATTCCTTTCTCTCTCTCTCTATGTTAATGTGTTTTAAAGCTTAAACTTTAACAGGATCTTAACGTACAAACAAAGAGCAGATAACTGGGATGAACTTATTGGGTGAACTTATTGGGTGAAATTCTCCAATGAAGAAGTTCCGTTCCAAGTTTTACAATGTGTATCTAATGAAAATATTCCGTGATAAGAAAAACAAAACACAAAAAAAAAACCACAATAGACTGCACCGTGTATAACCTATGTATCCATGACAACCTTTTCTATGACAGGTTTGCCCTGACGCTGCTGTTGGAGACAAATATGGCGAATATGTGTGTGAGAATGGAATCCTGTCTTGCTGTGCCCTCCACTACGACAACGGGGAACAGAAACTGACTGTCAGCTACAACTACTAGACTGAGGCAACCACGTGACCTAACAACAACACCGACTTCTGATCTTAAAGAATGCGCTGTCAGAAGTCGACTTTTTTTTTTTGTACCACCGTTGTAAAAATGAATGCTATGTAAATGATAAAACACTAGAAGATTGTGGGAAGAAAGCAATGCTCCCGAAAGATATTTGAACATTGAAATAAACAAACAAAAAAAGTTTTTAATTTGTTGTTTCAGTTTTTACTTAGAGTCTATTTAATGTTTTTACTTAGAGTCTATTGTACGTGACGTAATGGGATAAAACGCATGATGCTTGAAGCAACTCTCAAATCTCTAGATTCTATGTAGATAGTGTAGACCACTATAAGCTAAAGGAAACGTTGTATCTAATGAAGTTTGCAAGTTCGAAAGTTGAAATAGAAGAGATAATATTGAATCTCAATTATTCCCAGACACAGGGAGTCCTCATGACTTTAAGTCTATCTCATACACAGGGAGTCCTCATGACTTTAAGTCTATCTCATACACAGGGAGTCCTCATGACTTTAAGTCTATCCCAGACACAGGGAGTCCTCATGACTTTAAGTCTATCCCAGACACAGGGAGTCCTCATGACTTTAAGTCTATCCCAGACACAGGGAGTCCTCATGACTTTAAGTCTATCCCAGACACAGGGAGTCCTCATGACTTTAAGTCTATATCTCATCAGGATGTTGAGATTCATTCAAATAGACGACCTAAATCTAACTTGTATCAAAGTAAATGTTTTCTTGAATGGACAATGGGCATGAAACGCTTAAAGATATTTGAGGCTAATCACAATGGTAAAGAAATAATTGCATAGTTTCATTCCTTTCATTTTATCCTACACCTTCTTTAACTCACATTTGTGAAGAGCTCTCGGAAAAAAAGTGCAAATACCTTAATAAAAACACAGATCTAGACATAGACAAAATAATCTTTTTTTTTTTTTACAAGAATTCATATTTAAAAAGCCTGTGGAATGTTGATTTTCAAAAACCATATAGATCTAGATTCTTATTAGGCCTTAAACTTTATAAAGTAATTTCAGAAACAAAAGTAATATATCCTAAAATACGGCTAAAGTTTTGCTTTTCAAGAAAGTATTTTTAGATTTATAATTATAACGAATGAGTAATAATTAGTTATTCGTTTATCTTGGTGTAATAATAAATGAAAAGTTATCATGAAGTCCCCTTATTGATGTAATTATTTACAAATCAAGCAAAACATTTGGGTTTATTCATGGTTTATTAAACGAAATATTTACAAATCAAACAAGAACATAAAACTGAACTTCTAGTTAACTTTAGTTAGGCCAATATTAGAATATGCATACCCTATTTGGGATCTCTCAACTGAAGAAAACATAGTGAAACTAAAACAAATACAAATCGAACAGTGATATTTATAACAACCGAATATTCCAATTGATAAGAGTAACACCTTTAGTAAAATCACTAACTTAGAGACACTTCAGAACAGAAGAATAAAAAAGTAAAGTTTCTTTAATACATAAAACACCAAACCATAATTTACAAATAGCAAAACAACAACAACAAAACAACCTAATGAAATACTCAGAAAGACATAAAGATAGAGGCAAAGTTCTTATTCCATACGGTAAAGCAAATTCGTAAAAGTGCTCTATCTTCCGTAGTTCCATTACAGAATGGAATAGGTTGTCTGAATCAGCCAGGAAAACCAATGACATAGCAGAGTCATTGATTAACATGCATGACTAGATTGACACATGCAATGCGTAGGACGTAATTATCTTCTTTTTGAAGTAACGTCTGTAACATATAAGATAAGATAAGAATAATCACAACTTTTATGATGTAATTCGAGATCTAATTGATTCTTCATCGTCCATGCCTGGTAGTTTTTATCTAGGAAGTTATCTACGAATGCTTTTTTTGTCGAACTTAAGACAGTTTAACGTTGTTTAGGCTTCTAGTCGGTATTTATATATTTATATTGTATATTTTTTTATTAGTCATAACATTTATAACATGTATATCTCTATTTGTCATAACATTTACAAACAAGGTTACAAAGACAGTTTGTGTGGAAACTAAAAATCGGTCCCCAAAGTGGTTTCCCCAGACAGGTAAAAAGGCAGAGAAGAATGGAGAAAGAAGGTTGACAGATCTTGTGTGGTGCCCCAGCGGTCCAGCAGACCAAATGATAGGTGAAAGTGAATGTGAACCTGGCCTAATTGATGTCTTATAATGAATATCTAATTGATCTAATTGTTTTGCAAAGGGTCAATCTCTTATTCAAATCCTCAAAAATCCTCCAAAACATTTCCGTAACAAAATAAATCCTATAGTTAATTGTTCTATGATTATAGTGCAGCGCTTCAAGGCAGGGTGACAACAATATTTATGTGTATAGTGTATATCTGTATAGTGAGTTTTTATTAAGAGTCTGGAAACGTTTAAATACAAAGATTTTACAGTTTCAGGTTTTTATCTACTTATTCAGAAACTTTTTGACTCAAATAACAAACAAATATAAACCATCTAGGAAAATATTTTGTTTCTGCTCTGGCTACCATGTATCAATTTCTCAATGTGCAGTACATATTGTTTACTTCTCACTGAAAGATTTGTACTGCCCACTGCATAGTATCTACCCAATACACAGTGCTCACTTTACACTGCCTAGAGCACAGTGTCAACTTTACACTGCCTAGTAAACAATGCCCACTTTATACTGCCAAGTAGGCCTACACAATACCCACTTAAAACTGCCAAGAGTACATTGCTCACTTTACACTGCCCAGTACAATGTGCAAACTTTGAAATTCGACATTGTCGTTCAATGGTGTAGGCCCTACCGTTTTTTTTAAAGCAAAATGTAAAACAACAACAATAACGACAATATGAAAGAAATAATCTGAATATATTGAGACCCGCATACACATGACCATAGACTAACATTGAATTCAATCTTTGAAACTATGAACATGTACATAATAACACGATAGAAATCATTTAGAATCCATTAATCTGCTTTTAAACATGATGTTTGTTTTAGTAATTGACATGAATTTCGAAGCCTTAGCTAAATGTAGGACAATTTTATTTTTGCTATGAATCACTTAGACTACTAGGGTAGGGATGTAATCAAATTAAATTTCTCATTTCTAGAGCGTCTAGCGATCAATCAGCCATTTAATCTTTGACGTCACTGTGGAAATGTAAGGGCCTCTGGGTATTGAGGCGATCCACCTGGCCTTGATGTTGTGTGGGATCCTGTCTGGTCAATTCATTAGCGTCTTTCTGCGTGCCTCCTTGATTCAGTTTAACTCTCTCTCCCTGGGGGTTAACACGACAGGAAACAAGATTTTACCTGCGGAGTCCTCCAATTGGGAGAGGATATATTTTACTATTTTAGTTCCACTCAAACCAAAGTGTGCTTCGTGAGTTTGCATTACCCACAGGCTACGACCCTGATACAGTCAGGAAACAAATGTGGCCTTCCGACTAATATAATTATACTTATACAGGGGACGTAAGTAAGAAATGTATTGGAGGATATAATAAAAATAATTATATCAATTAGTTTGGATCAATCATATAATTAAATTTGTAATAGATATATACAGGAAAAAAATGTAAATATCTTCCACTTCCGATGCCTAAAGCGGATCTTTAAAATAAGGTGGCAAGATAAATTAACTAATGAGGTAAATCCTGCAGAAGTGGGGTACCAAAATATCCACTGTGTTATCAACAGCAGACGCACTGGCTGGCTTGGCCACGTTCATAGAATGCCAGAAGATCGACTTCCACAAGAAGACATACTGTAAGGTGATCTAACAGAAGACAGGAGAGCCGCTGGTCGCCCACTTTTACGGTATACGGATGTAAGCAAACGCGACATGAAGCGCTTCAAAATTGACACTAGCAGCTGAGAAAAAATGGCACTGGATAGAGCGAGCATAAAAGAAGAAATCCGGATTGCAGATGCCATACACAGAAAGAAGGGACAAAATGCAACCGCGCCTGGTGATTGCATATGCCCAACCTGTGACGGCAGCTGTGTATCAAGAATTGGCCTCTTTAGTAACACGAGAAGTTGCAAAAGAAAAAGATCTACTCTTTGCACAATTTCATACTTTTAGCTTTCTGAATACACGATGATCCTATCACTTGTTTACACCAGATGGACAAGGGGGGGGGGGTGAAGAACGAAGGGGGCAGCTCGTGAAGGTTAACGTGATCGCTTTTTAAAATGTATTTTGTTTTTAAAAAAAAAGTTGTACGACTTGAATTCGAACTCGAGACCTCCTCAAGGCAACACACTAAGCGAAGTGCTTATGAAAATAAAAAGGCTTCATAGCTATCTAGTTTGTTAGTTTCAAACTTTTAAGTTACAATAATCTAATTATCTACACATAGTACAAAGGGGACTAATTCATCTTAAACTGCCACATCTGTCGAGTACAATTTTTTCCCTAGTTCGATACTAAACAAAATAATTAATTACCACTAATTAATTAACTAATTAGTTAATTTTTTTTTTATTGATTCTTGTTTTGTCAGGTAAAAGAAATAATTGTGCAACATTTCAACTTGATCCGAGATAGGGTGTGGCAGAAATAGTGTGTCTACAAATGATACCAAACAAAAAGACAGACAGACAGTCTAGTTCAGGCAAAATCCGTTATTTAATTTTTGTCATAAACAACTTCAAACCTTTTTCATTTTTTATTAAAACAACTTTGGGTTTTGGTTTAATTAATACTTCGTCTTATTTTGAAGAGCCATGGTCTGTCTATAGCCTGTCTATGGTCTGTCTATGGCCAGTCTATGCCCTGTCTATGGTCTGTCTATGGCCTGTCTATAGTCTGTCTATGGTCTGTCTATGGTCTGTCTATGGTCTGTCTATGGCCTATCTATGGTCAGTGTATGGTCTGTCTATGGCCTGTCTATGGTCAGTCTATGGCCTGTCTATGGTCAGTCTATGGTCTGTCTATGGCCTGTCTATGGTCAGCCTATGGTCTGTCTATGGCCTGTCTATGGTCAGTCTATGGTCTGTCTATGGCCTGTCTATGGTCAGTCTATGGCCTTTCTATGGTCATAAGGTAGAATATTTTTCCATCAACATAGATATCGTTGATATAAAACTATAGATTATTTGAAATCGTGTGCCAACGCGTACAACGGGATTCCTTTTGAAAAACAAAATCATTATGATTAACACCTTTCCCTTTAAAATCATGTCAGTTCACATTTCTAACATTTCCAATCCAAATAAATAAATAAAATAACTCACAGAGCTGTTTAAAATGAAGAGAGACTGATATATGCAATACTCGTAATGAAAATGCCGGGCGTATCCAGTGGGAACACAAAGTAAAGATATACATTAACATTTCAAGTGGAGAGTATGTTAAAAAAATGGCTGATAGACACACACACACACATGTCAAATTTAAAGGAGTGGATGAGAGTGGACAGGTCAGTATTAAGTGTTACGCTAAAATGTACAGATAATCACAAACATACGCAAAAAAGGCTTTTTTTCCACAATGTTATCAGGATGAACCAGAGATCGAACCAGACTTCTCGCCCCACTAACTTCCTGCAGGTTTGATTTCGGACGTAATAATCTGATGGGACGTGTGACATTATTAAGTTTTGTTTCTAGGTCACAGCCTGGTCTGCGTTTCCACTTCTAATGCTGCACTTCTTCATGACGTATAGCTTATCTTTGTGTACAAAACCAAGCCAATAATTCATTTTCGAGTCATTATAATTGCTCATTCGAAGAAGTTGTCTTCCATTGATTTCTGCGAAATACACAGTTGACTTTCTTAAACATTAAATAAAACTATTTCGTCTGTAATGAGATAATGTTTTCGAAGTTGCTAACACAGATTACATCTCTAAAACACTTTACAAAATCAAATAGGGTATTATTGTGTGCATTAGAGCGTGTTTTTTAAAAGTTCGGTCTCAGAATTTGACTTCAAAAAAAAAAAATGCACATCTAAAAAGCTGCAAATAAAAACATTGGTATAAAACAAAACATCTCCCCACCCAATTAAACCTCAGATTCGATTTTTTACGGACAAATAAGATAAAAAAAACAAATAAAAAAATATATCTTGGTCTATCATTATTTAAAAGACAGGAAAAAAAAACAGTCACAAAATCATTTGCTCTTTCTTGTAATTCAAACACATTCTAAAAAAATCGCAGCCAATCGGATATTTCTGAAATAAGTAATAAAAAATGGAAGTTGAACTTGAAGCCACCAGTAACACGAAAAAACATTTTTATGAGGGGCAAAATTCAAAAACTTGAAGTGATGTGAAATGGAAATAAATCTTTAAAAATTTGATATCAGATGGCAATGCCATTAAACGTCGCTGTGACTGTACACATAGGATCCACCCCCCACCCCCCCTCAACTAAAAAGAAATATTTTATATTTTAGAAAAAGTGATGAAATTGAATGGTGGCGTTTGACATCAACAAACTTATTATTTAAAACTAATTCTTCACAATGTCTAAGTCTTTGCAAATATATCATTATAGTCTTCAAGTTTCCTCATAAGTACAATAACTAAATCCTTCCAGTATGATTCACATCTATAAAAAGATAATTGTTTGAAATTAATTATCTTACTATTACATTATTAGAATTGCTTGAGACCAGTTTTACAATTATGTCTTGACTTTGTAAGACTCAAGATAGCGTGAGAATCAAAGATAAATGAACGTCTAATCAGACGTAACATTCCAGATAGCAACTTGTAAAATGTGTATTTATGGAAATGTTAAAAGTCGTCTGCTACGATCTATTATATAGCCTGCTGTAGGAACGCTAAGTGTGATTAATGATGAACAGATGTGCCCTAAAGGTTCGACACGATTTGTTTGAAGATTCTTCCGTAACTAATTCAGACCGCTAACTGCCGGCGTAGCCTATGTGTTAGCCTTGTAGAGATACTCACATACAAAACATTAATGATCAGTGTTTCTTTTAAATGAGTATTTTCACTATGTCTGGGTAGTTTGAGTTTCGACGAATATATAGATCTAGATGTGGGTATTTATTCCCTTTTCTAAATGTCAACTGTCTGGAGAAAAGTTAATGGAATAAACACAGAGAATGATTACAGTCAGCACAATATTTAACCAAGATGCTTGACACATGAATCTCAGCTTTATGAGTTGTCGTGTGTATGTCTTCAAGATATCAATATAATGAAATGAAATGCTTCACGATAGCTTTTGGTTGCGACTTTGAGTAATGAAACAAAACAAATAAAAACTAAAAAAATATGATTAATTCAAGGAATTCCCCTTAACTGTTATGAGATGGATATTCCTCATTATACATGGGAGACCTTCTTCTAGCTGACATTGACATACTTTATTAGATCTGGTATATTATAGACCTACTCGGTCTAAGACCTACCTCTGTCGATATGGTACATTATAGACCTACTCGGTCTAAGACCTACCTCTGTCGATATGGTACATTATAGACCTACTCGGTCTAAGACCTACCTCTGTTGATATGGTACATTATAGACCTACTCGGTCTAAGACCTACCTCTGTCATTAAGGTATATCGTGCTGAAATTTATTTTCCAGATTACTTTTTGGCTACGGGACAACTTTGCTTGTAACAACTATGGCTAATGCATATGACTTCCATATACTTTTAAAATAATTTTACAAAGCTTATATCAACTCACTCTGTCTGTCTGGTAAAAAGTTTGCACACATTATTTCTCCCTCACCCAATGTTGAATCAAGCTGAAATTGTGCACGATTGTTTCTTTTACTGCAGACACAAGAATCAAATAAAAAAAAACAACCAATCATCTAATTCTGTGACATTTTACGTCTCAAGAGATGATCTTTTCCCTCTGCAACTTCTTGTGTGACTAAAGAGGCCAATCCTTGATACCTACACAGCTGCGGTCACAGGTTGGGCATCTGCAATCATCAGGCGCGTGTGTATGGTATCTACAATCCGGGACCCTTCCTTTATGCTCGCTCTCCATGTGAATCTTTCCAGTGAGTGCCACTTTTCCCTATCTAGCTGATGGTGTCGATTTTGAAGAGCTTCATATCGCGTTTGCATACATCCGTTTACCGTAAAAGTGGACGACCAAAGGCTGAATGAATCATCTAATTAATTATTGGTAATTAATTATTTTGTTAGGTATCTCGAACAAGGGAAAGAAATTTTACTTGACTGAAGTGGTGGTATAAGCTGAATTAGTCCCCTTCATAGGTCGCCGTTCTGAATTGTAATAAACAACATATAGGTCGCCATTTTTAATTGTAATAAACAATATATGACTATACAATCTTCATTAGTCATAAGCACCTCACTAGCTGAGTGGTTAGCACGTCGTCCCGAGGAGGCATGAACCACAAGTTCAAAATCAGGTCGTTACATTTTTTTTTGTAAATGCTTTCAAAAATGAATTACATAAAAATCTACCCAGATACCCTTCCCCTCTCCCATGTTCCCAACTGGTCCAGACAAGTGTTAAGATCATAGAGTATTGAGAAAGCTAAAATCATGAAATAGTGCTAAAAAAAACAATTGGTAGGCCTAACCATATTATTAATCGTACATATTTATTATTGTTAGTCTAGGACTCTAGATCTATTGCAAACTTAATTACATGACTGATCCAAACTAATTGGTACAACTACACTTACCATAAGCTTTTTTTTTTTAAAGTATTTTTTATATTGTGCTTGTTACTACTTTAGTTTTATATAATTATATGTAGGCTATCAGAAATACTTCAATAGCAATCTAGCAAGATAAGAAATTGCCCTTTGCAAAATAAACTTTTATAGGCTATAACATATTAACACCAGACTAAAAAAACAACGTCTGTAAAAATTTGTAACTAAATGGTTGTCCTAAACGTTCAGTTTTGTTCCTAATTGTTTTTTTTGTATCATTCAAATGTGCTTCTAAAATGTACCCCTAGATCGAACAGACCCACTGTGTTGATAGGCCTATAGCCTATTCATCCTTTAAGCTGGTGGTACCGTTGGGTTAGGTTAGTTATCACGAACTCTATCAAGTTGATACGTAGATGGGTAAGAATAAATAAACGAAAGCCTAGAAAATGAATCTATCTGTTTTGTTTTAGTAATGGGTTGAAGAACAAAAAGTTTGTCAAAGTCTTGTCTAAAAATACGACGTCGCTGTATAAACATGATCTTCTCGCTATCGCTTACCCCTGAGGGGGGACACGCCATGTCACTCCCAAGGACGATCCTTGACTACAAATGATTTGCTTTATAAAGAAAAGAGCGAGAGCTGGGAACAAGAACGACACTTGGGGTGCTGTACTAGCCACAACCAGCACAAAGTAGCAACATGGACACAAGATACATCGTTCTTCTGCTGGTCTCCACCAATGCATATCTAACTTTGGCCCAGTTTGATTCCGACGGATTCGACAATGGGTCACCACAGTTTGGATCCGGGCCATCACAGTTTGGATCCGGGCCATCACAATTTGGACCTGGACCTTCACAGTTTGGACCTGGATCTTCGCAATTTGGACCCGGACCTTCACAGTTTGGACCCGGACAGTTCTCTCCTTTCGGACCTAACTCTGGTTCTCCATTTGGAGGTCCAAGATATAACCCACTGTTTAATGGTCCAGGAGGATTCCCTAATCGTAAGCCAAGTTTTTAAAAATATTTTTATTGATGTCATTTTCTCATTATTAGTTCCTACTTAGAAACAAAACAAAACAAAGAGAAAAAGTAATTTGTTCAACAAGTAAGCCTAATTTAGCTTCCCCCCCCCCTCTATAACTGAGTTAAATCAATAGTATTCAGAATCACTGGTTTCAGCTAACTTTAGGAAACAAAAGCAACATTATCTTATTTCTGACATCGTAATATGTTTCAGCAGTTTTCTGTAATATCTTTCACAAGAACACAAAACATTGCGACGCGTTATTAAATTAGTTAGCCTTTTGTAAAGATACAGATACATACATGACGATTTTGGTTTTATCATACTTGTCTTAAGAAAATGGTGCGACCATCATGTTGCTTTACCCGAGTCAGCATTAACAATTTAGTAACTTATTGATAGCATTGGTTGAGATTTCATAAGCAGTCTACTAACCTAACTACAAGAAATAGAAATACAATTTGCTTTGTAAATCCACACCTGAAGGTGTTCAATATTCAATGCATTATCAAACTTTGTAGACTATGTGGAGAGGTACGAATCGATGCTCATGATTAGGAATGCAACTTGTGGGCTGAATTGTAGGCTAATGGCATGCCAGAACCAATTCTGACACTCCGACACTGCCTTCGTTACGGTTGTAATTTCATCAAAATTAGAAATAAATTATCCTTTCTCAATGAGAATATCGTTTTTATATATTTCTTCTCTTTTATCTTATCTTATCTTATATAATACAGACGTTACTTCAAATAAGAAGATGATTACGTCCTACGCGTCATGCATTTAGTCATGCATATTAACTAATGACTTAAATTCTGCCAAGTCACTGGTTTTCCTGGCTAGCTCAGGCAACCCATTCCATGCTCTAATAGCACTAGGGAAGAAGGAGCATTTGTACAAATTTGTCCTAGCATATGGGATGAAGGATGTGCTTTTATCTTTGTGTCTTTCAGAGTATTTTATTAAATTTTGTTTTTGTATTTGAAGATTATGGTTCAGTGTTTTATGTATAATTGCTACTTTACTTTTGAGTCTTCTGTCCTGAAGGCTTTCTAAATTTAGTGATTTTACTATAGGCGTTACTCTAGTCAAATGTGAATATTCATTTGTTAAGAATCTCACTGCTCTATTTTGTGTCTGTTCCAGTTTCTTAATGTTTTCTTAAGTTGAGGGGTCCCAGATGGAGGATGCATATTCTATTATTGGCCTAACCAAGGTTAAATAACATTTTAGTTTTATGTTCTTATTTGATTTATAGAAATTTCTTTTAATAAATCCTAATGCTTTGTTTGATTTTTTTATAGTTTCATCAATATGTGGATTCCATGACAGTTTTTCATTTATTATTTTGCGTTTTTAGTCTGTGTTACTGGTTTGCCATGAATAAGATAAGTGGAATTAATTTGTTTTAGTTTTTTTTTGTTACTCTTAACAACTGACATTTTTCTGGGTGGAAAGACATGCTCCAATTTGATTCCCATTTCTGTAATTCATCTAATTCTCTTTGTAAAATATCTGTGTCTTGTGTTGTTTTTATTGTTCTATATATTATGCAATGGTCTGCAAATAATCTGACTTTTGTTCCTGAAGTAATGTAATTTGGTAAATCATTTATGTAAATAAGAAATAGTAGTGGACCCAAGACTGTTCCTTGAGGTACACCTGAGTTTACTGTTATCGGTGTTGATTTAGAGCCATTTATTATTACAGTTTGTTCTCTCCCAATCAGAAAATCTTTAATCCACTGATGCAGTGGATCATTAATGCCAAAATATTTTAATTTTTTAAGCAAACTATGGTGGTGAACTTTGTCAAAAGCCTTAGAAAAATCTAGTAAGATAGCATCTATTTGTTCACTATTATCTAAACCTTTAGAAAAATCATCAATTAGTCCTATTAGTTGTGTTTCACATGATCTATATTTCCTAAAGCCATGTTGGTATGGTGTGAGGACATTTTGTTTGTCTAAGTGGTTTATGATGTTGCTACATATTACGTGTTCTAGGATTTTACATGTGATGCTGGTAAGTGATACTGGTCTGTAGTTTCCTGGGTCAGATTTTTCTCCTTTTTTAAATAGGGGGGTGACATTAGCCTCTTTCCAGTCCTTTGGTATTCTGCCCTGGTTAAGTGAAGCCTGAGAGAGTAGTTTGAACACTGGGGCTAGCTCATTGCTTAGTTCTTTGACGTGGAAATGAAATAATTTTACCTGAATGGTTTATTCCCTTTTCCTAGTGTTCTTAATTTAAAATAAGTAATGAATGCACTATATCATTAAAATAATAATTAGTTATTCTTAAAGACATTTGGATAAAAAAGGCGAATTTGAAAATTGAGAAAAACAGTTCTTTATCCTATATAGTCCCCCCTTTAATCAAAATACCTGACCTAAATAAGAAAACTAAAGATACATTATTTAATAGATAGATCTATTCTAGATCTAGATGTAAATGTAAGTAAATATCTGTATTTACATCTGCTCATTTTGATATAGATCTATATATCTATATAGATCTATATGGCTCCTTCTGTCTCGGAAGACAATGGATGCGCCCAGATGAGTCACTGGCTTTGGTTACGTCTTGAGATGGGGCAGAATCTGGAGTTGGAGTAACTGATCAAGCCAATTCTGGAGTGGCAGTTTGACACAGTTCGTGCATGTATATGCATCTGTGCTAGGGCAAGCTGACAGGGCAGATTTCTTTTTCTCTCTCTTGGCTGACGCCGCTTCGTTTCTTATGCATTCGGCGAAGTTCGTACCAGCACGTTCAGTTTGTCTCCATGCTGTCCGGTCTTGGGCTATCTTCTCCTACAAACTTTGGTCGATACCCGTGGCTCTCAAGCGGTTTTGATGTCTATAAGTAACATACATACATACATACATACACCTCACATTCTACTTTATAATATATATATTAGGGGTGCACCGGATAGTACTTTTTGATATCCGGCCGGAGCCGGATATGACCGGATAGTAAAATTTGATATTCGGCCGGTGCCGGAGCCGGAGCCGAATACCTAAGTGTTTTGTAAATAGCTTGTATTGCTGAGCATTTTACGAAACTGTTAAATAACATACCTATATTTGTTGGTATTATTTTTTTCCTTTTATATACCTTATTGTTTTAAACTCTTTTGCTGATTGATTTATTAAAGATTAACAGTATTTATAAACATAAATTAATCTGTGTAGCATGAGCGTGTCTGTGTGTATGTATGAGGCCACCAACTATAAAGGCTGTGTGTTGGAGGGTCAATGTAAAATATGTTAGTATATATTTAACTAGTTACTAATGTAAATCTCTCATCTGGCTTGTATGGTGGTTGGATGTATGTGTTCAATAATTTCTGACCAACAACTGGTAAACAAACTTATTACCCGTCCAATGGTATAAAAGGTGTGGTTTGTGGTCCAGACCCTTGATTGACAACCTATCTCATAATAAACTAACTCATACCAAATTAACCTTATAGAGATTTGGCTTGTAGTCCCGCCTCTAATAAAAATTCTAATCCAAGTAAACAAACTCAGTTCCCTCATAAGATGTGACCTCTAGACAGTGTCGACACGTTGACATCTGGCTTAATGTGGTCAGCTACCTATTTGTGAACTCAATGTTATGGACTAAACAAACAAAAGGAGGTGGGGGTAGCTCATCTCTACCTCTGGAGATACACCCGCACATCTTGACAGATTATCAGCGTGACGAAGTTAAGGAATATGACATGTTTACTAGACCACTCAAGGGTCAAGACAAGCCAGTGTGCCAGACATCGCTGCTACGTATGTAATACGAATTTATAATGTAAAGTCTAGTCCCCCCCCCCATAACAAACCTAGTTCCCTCGTGTGACCTCTAGAGAGTGCTTACGTCCATCGTATCTGACTTGGGGTCACCTGTCAATCAATGAACTCAATGTGATGGGCTTAACAAATAAAAAGGGGGAGGGAGTTGTTCATCTAGAAATATACCTGGTTACCTTAGAGGTGTGGCTCTTGTAGTCCAGCCCCCCCCCCAATAAAGATTAACAACTAAGTAAACGACTCAGTTCCCTCGAAAGGTGTGACCACTAGAGAGTGTCTATACGCTGACATTAAACCTACGTCCATCGTATTTAACTTGTGGTTACCTGCCTATAAAAAACTCAATGTGATGGACTAAACAAATAAAAGGGGGTGGGAGCTGTTCATCTCTACTCAAAGGTCAAGACAAATTGAAAAAAGTGCCAGCCATTGCATCTCTGTATGTAAAGCGCATTTATGATGTAAAGTTTCATCTCTATTTATATTAAGTTATTAACATGCCTTGTCTTTATAATAAACGATGTTTGGTGCATATTTATAATGGCTCTATTTTTAAGCACATTATTTTGTTTTCATATAAACATTAATACATTCTATAACAGACAGTAATGGAACGAGGTCCACTTTATGCATATTAAATAGGTGTATTTTTACTATCCGGTTTACTATCCGGTAGTGATATCCGACCGGAGCCGGATAGCACCGGATAGTAAAAAATGCCGGATATTCGCCAGAAGCCGGAGCCGGAGGGACTATCCGGTGCACCCCTAATATATATATATATATATATATATTGCTTGATTCCAATGTTAATATCTTCTAGATTATTTTACAGAAGCGAGAGAGAATAATGTACTGATACCATTTAATAGTCATTCATGCAGATTAAATCTGGATCTAGATATAAGTAATATTAGTTAAATACTAGTAGTATTAGTTTATTTTTTATGATATTGCAAAAAGTCAATACACTAGTTACTCACCTACGTTTAAAAAAAAAAGGTACTAAAATGCATGCTGATGATCTAGATCTTAGTGTTGTACATATTTAATATTTTATTAATTTGTAGAATTCCAACTGCCACAAGTTTTGACATGCATCGGTGTTAACGAAGCTTTGGACCATGTCAAGATAACACTAAGACCAGAGCCAGTAAGTTTAAATTGGAGATAATTAATTGACACCTCAGTTGTTTGTCATTTGTCAAAATTTAATTTATCTTTATTAATACTCTTTTCTTTTCTGTACAATTATTTTATATCTTTTATAGCGAAATATTTAACAATTGAACAAATAATGAATAATTGTGGTGTAGCAACATAAGTCTATAGATTATTCAAAGAAATCAAACTTAATAATTACATCTAGTAACATACAAAATATTATTTTCTAGAACAGCAACTACTTGGGACAGAACCCACAATTCCAATTTGGTCAGCCTAGGGAATTGAGGCGTCAGGACTGGAGGATTAGTGCTGTCTACATTCCTGCTGGAAGTTTGGGTGCCATCAGCCCATCGGGAACCAGCTCGTTGGTTGGTCAGTTTTTCTTGGCCATCACACGTTACGGACGCACTGATGGAAACTGTGCCGGTCTTGGTGGTGTCCTTCAAGTAAGTCTTCCAGTCATCAGTTGTAGTTGTCCTGTGGTCAGGTTTAGTTTGTTCATATTTCAAAAGGTCTATAGCTGTGTGGCTTCCCTGGCAAGGCCTCTTAAGAAGTGCATGAATTGGCTCCCTGATTAGGAATACAAAGCTATAACTGGGTGGTGGATGCTGACTTGAACATCTACCTCCAGATATATATATATATATATATTCCCATTCCTTACTCCTGCCCTTTCTTTTTACTTGTCCATTGCAAGGAAATATCAAAATGTTTAGATGAAGTATTAAAACTAATTGTTGCCTAAATGTATCACTAATTCTTCTCCTGGGTTTTGTAAAATTCATTCCTTTTTCTGTCGCATAAAGATATGATTATTTATTGATGATTGCAAGATAAATGTGTATTATAATTGAATGACTATCACATTTCCTTTATCTAAAAAGTGACTAGAGTCTAGTTTGGGTAAACTGTTTATCTTGGAGATATTTTGTATTGTATATACACCAGTAAGTTGTCTTTGGTTCACTGTTGTCTTTGTACATTGCTAAGTTGACAACAAACTACAATCTATACTTTGGGGCAGTGTTAGTAAAGAGTTAGGGTATCTATTGGACAATAGTGTTAGTCACGTGTTTAAGGGGAAGTAATCTGACTTCATTGTGAAAGAACCAGCAGAAGTAACGAAACAAGCTAAAAAAAAAAAGACAACAAAAAGTTTCTAAGGGAAAGCACTCCACACTTACAACTATATCTCTCAATAATATAGAAGTTAATTCTCCTTTTCGATATCAAACAAAATAATTAATTACTGATTATTAATTAATAATTGACTAATTTATTGACTAATTCATTATTTTGTGTAAATATTTGTATTGTCTTCACCAATGAATAATTGTGCTAAGTTTCATCTTGTTCAAACATTTTACCAGATAGACAGACAGTCATACAGACATTACATTGATATAACCTTTGTAAAAGACTACTAATATAGGCCTATGTAATATAAATTTCAGAATGATGACTTAATTAACCCAAGCCAGCAATCAAGAGGTGAATAATTTGTATGATTTCAAAGAGATATTCAGATTTTTAAGATGTTAATTTAATGATAAAAGATTCTGACTGTCTGAAGGAAATTTTATAACTTGTAAATAAGTAAAACTAATTTCAGTTCTTTATGTTTTTAAAAATATTGCAAGCCTGTATGTTTTTTTTAACCCCATGATTATTATCTACACTTAAGCCTTACTTTTATTAATATGTTTACAGCAAAGCATTGCCAGTATATCCACAATCCTCAAAGCAAATCTCCTAAATCATCTTTTATGGGCAACTTGGCACTGGCACAAGAAAAATACAAAAATGTAATCAAACAGCACCTTAAAATAGTGGACACTAATGTTGACAACTGGGAGAGAGATGGTGACAAAAAAAAAGCTTTGGACAGTGACAAAGTAATGACCCTGGAAAGAAAGCGACTAAAAAAATGGCTACCTCTACCACCAAATCAGTTACTACCTTCACCTGCATTGTATGTAAATGGAAATGTCTCTTTAAAATAAGCCTCTGCCATCACATGGAAAAGTACCCACAGGAAGAACTATAGTAATTCTAAGGAGGCCAATGACTTGCATAGCAGCAGTATAAATTATTTTCTATTAACAACTAAATGAGCCTCGAGTTGAATTGACTTAAAGCTACTATTTGTAGCCATTACTCTGAATTTAGAAGTTTTACATCCTCACCTTGTCAATTTTGACAATTTTATTTCCCAATGACTATAGGGTAGCTGAACCACAGTAGTAACATTTCTGAAAAACATTATTTATTTTATCATTACATTTGTGGTAGTCCAATGAAATTTCTATCCTTACATGTCATTTTATATTCTTAGGACATTTGACATAAGTACTAGTTCATTTGAAAACATTTTCATAAAGACTTGAAGTGAGACAAAAACATTTCTTGCTTTTTCCTTGATGTCCACAGCATCCCAATTTCAACAATATGGAAATGGTATGTTTGGACAGACTTCATTCCCGTGAGTAGAACAAACTTTCTGTTTTAATTCTGGCTTTCTGACCACTAAATGGATTGATTAAATTGAAATAGTTTAATACATATGACATATTGAAAACAAAACAACACATTTAAAACCCTTAAAATTCATTTGTGATCAGTATTAGTTGTAATAATACATCATTACAATAGCCTGCTAAGAGGCTTACCCATTTTATATATTTTTCCAGCTTTAAGTATTGAGCATGCCCCCATATTGTGATATTAAGTTTTGAACATGTTCCTTTGTTGTGACATTACATTTTTAGCATGTCCCAATTCTAATCAATGAATATCGCTCAACATATATATAATTAACGTATCATTTGTTACCAGAGCTGGGTTTATCCAAGATCCTATTGTCATTAGTCAAGGTGGCAATGTGTATTCTGGTGTCATCAGAGATTTATCTGAAGCTGATCTGAGAGGCCGTGGTATTGCGGTAAGTTTAGCTGGAGTTGAATTTCATATTGCCTAGCATTTGTGGCAGAGTTTCCATAAATATTAAGATTTCTGCTAGTCAAACTTTCTCATACTAAAATACAATTCTCTATTAATAAACAAGCATTAAAACTTAAAAATAAAAGTTTGAATGCTAATGGGGCTGAAAGTAATTAACTGGCATGAACTTGTAAAATATACATAACAACTATATCTCTCAACTATTTCTTTGGTAGCCTTAAGAAGAAGAACTACTCTTCATTTATATTCCACTATCACACAGTGTTATTCAAGATAGTGATAATTAGTTTGAATATATATTGAAAGCACCATTTAAGTCTCAAAAGAACGAAATGGAAACAATATCTTATCTTATCTTATATAATACAGACGTTACTTCAAAAAAGAAGATGATTACGTCCTACGCAATATGAAGTTTGGACTAAAGAATAATATCAAAGCCATACTGTTTGATAAGAAATGAAAATGTTAAACTAATCAAGAACAATGTACATTTCTGAAGTCATTATTTATTGGAAGAAAAGAAAACTAACATTAAATTTTATTGTTTGGGATTTTTTAATTATTAATGATACATGTTTAGTAAATAGAAGAAAAGGTACCCCTTTCAAATCTTGTGATCTATGTAGGCAGATAATGTAAAGCTCATGTTTCTCTATGGCTAACAGTTAATGAGATTGTCATGTAGCCATCACAATGAACAACCATCTTGTATGTCAGGTATCCATTTGAGTTGGATAGACCAAGAGGTGCCCTAAAAACGTTGAAGTTCAAACTTGAACTCAAGACCTCTCAGTACGGATGCCAGGTGCTTTACCATTTAGCTATCTTGCCCCTTTATAAAAATGTATGTACCTTTTTTTGAGGGAGAAATGTTGGAAATGTATTTAATGTGTAAAATATAAAAAAGTTGTGTAAATATTTCCTGTTCACAGATCTGTTTGGACTACATGTGCACAAGACCCACCACAACTTGTTGCTCTGTGGTCAAAGACTCAGCCCCAGCCACTGAATCAGTTGGGGTGCCAACAACAGGTAGAGCTATTACTTAATTTCTTCTTTGGCAAATAGAAACAACATGAAAAAATGCTGTTTAAACAAATGATACATCCGTCTATATGCCAGGACCTTTTATTGCATCAACTTTAAGACCAAATCATGAAATATTGAACTTATGTATTTATTGAATATATGAGAAATGAATAAAATTATTTTTGTCAATGCACTCTAAAAACTTCTTTTGGGGTTATACTTCAAATATTTAGTCCTAAACCTATTTAGCTTTTTAGTCATTGGTTCTTATTTAATATTATTTAATATGTTTAACAGTCAATACTGAAACACTAAGTTAACTTAATAGTTTCTATTTTTTCTTTTCCTTTAGTTGGGCCCTACTCTGGCAATCTGCTCAAAGGCATAGGTAACTGAAAGTTCTTTTTTTTACACACTATTTCTATTCCGTCCAATGACAATGTGACTGTATGGACATGAAGCTTGAAGATCATTAAATGATAGAGAATTTAGTGTGTCTAAAAAATAATAAATTTTTCACTAAGAAAAAATAGCATGTATCTATCATATTATTAACAATATTATCAGCATTAACTTTGTATGATACATTTATGTAAAAAAAAAAATAATTTAAAATGTAAAATATCAACGTAGCTTTTCACATTATGAAACCTTATTGACTATTTGTGTCTCTGTCTCCCAGGAGGCTCTAGTACTGCTATTGCTACTGCTAACACTGGAACAGGAAGCACAGGTTCACTGGGAAGTTTAAGTGGAGGTCTTTTCTAAACCATTGCCTTGAAATGAAGAATCCAGTGTAATGATATTGTATTAAAAAAAAAGTAGAAACACAAATCATTTGTTGATAGTTTCTTTAGACTTGTTCATTTGGAACAGGCTGTAAAATAGTGTCTTCCTTTGAATGTATGTATTTAAAACAAACACAAAAAAAACAACTAAAATATATAGTGTCAGTCTACATCTTTTACTTACAATTGATTTTTTAATTCATATTTTACAATAATCAGATTCTTGGAAAAGGTTACACTATTCTTATCAATTTATTTGAACTATAAAACCATTAACCTATACAATATTGTTTTTACTTGTGGTCTATAGTCTCAATGTCAAGTTTGGTATGGATAAATCAAAACTTTATAAACAGAAAAAAAAAATGACAAGAAAAGATTTCAAGTGACAAAAACTTGGACTGGAAGTTTTATGGTTAATTAATATTTCAGGGAATTGTTTTCCTTGACAAAAAAAAATATGTAATGATGACTAGATCTTAATGTGATAAAAAAAACAGAGGATACACCAGACAGTAGAAGGGACTCAAAGTTGAGCTACTCCATGAAACTAGCCCACTCTTCAGTCAGTGAGGATTATACTTAGTGAACCAAACGTTTTTATTTCTTAAACTACTTAGTAAGAAGAATGTACATAACACTAGCGTAGTAGAAACATCTGTTTCTATCTAGTAGACTCGAGCATCTGACATGACACAAATTTCATTTCAGCAAATAGTTTCAGCATTTGAAAAAAAAAAACTCCTTGATACTAGATGACCTAATATTTGTGTAGCACAAGTCTTATACTTGTAATGTTTCTACTCAAATATGTAGGGCAAGTATTTGAGTCAATACATCTATAAAGTCTTAGCTCTGAACAATGTAACATAAGCATAAGAAAAACAGAATGAAATAACAAAAAAGTTCAATCATTCATCATGTATTGGTTTCGTCATTTCTTTTCCAGACGCTAAAACGTAGACATTGGAAGTAGCTAGAGCAGTGTTTCTCAAACGTTTTTGTCTGCCGGCACAGTAAAAAAAACAAAATTTCGCGGCACACCACGAAGAGCAACAGTTGTTTTATAATAAAAAGAAAAAAGATTTTACCTGATTTTAACTATTACACTTAATGTGAAGGGTGTGCCTGTTTTTAAGAGCAAATGTCTTAAGAACTGCATCGTTTTTTAAATCAATGAGCTGCTCTTTTTCTTCAGTTGTAAGATTTGTAGCTTCATTGTTTAAAATTGGATAGCTGACCCATCCATACTTATTACTTCCAACTGTTCAAAAGTAATGCTGCAATGCTGACTGCAGGTGTGTCAAAGTGTCTAAAATTTCGGGGTGATTTCTTTAGTTGAAGCACATTCATTGTAAGTAGGAAAGCAGTCGAAGACTCCTTTCAAGATCTTACTTTGCCACAAAGACAATTTTTCACCAGTTTTGAGGATGCAGTGATGATGGTTTCCGATGGTCCTTGAAGACTTAAATTCAATTAATTTAATTTGTCAATAAATCAGAGAGAAATGTCACCTTAACCCACCAGATCTCGTCATGAATAGAAAACCCAAAGTCTTTTTTTTTCAGCCTCCAAGAATGAAATCAGCTCAGCCTTGAGTTGGACGACACGCTTTAACACTTTTCCCCTGGAAAGCCAACGAACGTTGGTGTGATACAGGAGACATCTGTAGTCTGAATCCATGGCTTCACAAAGCTCTGAGAAAAGTCGGGATGCAAGCGGTCGAGATTTGATGAAGTTTACAACTTAAATCACTTGATCCAGAACAGACATCAAATCTTTCGGCAAAGATTTGAAGGCAAGAGCTTCTTTGTGGACCATGCAGTGAACAACTAATACATTTGGATTTTCTTGACGCACATGAGTGATAAATCCCTTCTATTTCCCTGCATGGAAGAACAGCCATCGATGCAAACGCTGACACAGTTTTTCCACTTTGTAGTTTGAATAGCAAAGTGTTTATGTTCATCACATTGAAAATATCTTCACCTTTGGTCGTAGTTGGTAAGTCTTTGCAAAATAAGAGTTCGTTGACACATTTGTCATCCTTTAGGAACCGAACAAAAGCTAGCAGCTAACGTCCGTGGATTCATCAACTTGAAGAGACCACAGCAGAGACACTTCATTGTCACTCACGTCGAAGTGTTCGCAGATTTGATCTTATAAATCTGACGATAAGTCTTCAATTCTTTTTCGGCAGCATCGGGACCAAGGATAGTTTCAACAACTATTGCTAAAGCTATAGTTAAAGCTGGTGCAATAACTGATTTAGCCTCTGTGTGTGCTTTCTTGCGTTTTTCTAATAACTGAGCAACCTTATAATTTGCAATCAATCCCTTTTCAGGCAGCTTTAGGTAGTTCGTAAGTTTCTTAGCTTTTTTCTTGTGTTGAGTCCTGATGTTTTCAAAGTATTCCTTCGGTTGCGCTTTTACAGCTGGATGTTTTGTTTCCAAGTGTCACTTCAATTTGCTTGGAACAAGTGCCCCATTCGACAGAGTTGCATTGCAGATCAAACAGAATGGCAATGGAGAATCTTCAGGTCCAGAATATATGAAACCATATCCGAGATAATCTTCTTTGTACCTTTGTTTGGTTCCTTGCTTTTCATTTAACGCTTTCGTAGTTTTATTCTTGCTAACGTATTTCTCCATGGATAACAATGAATAATGCATAGTGATAATTTGTTTTAATTTTCATGCACCTAAACAACTTACATCGCTTATTATTATCGTTACCAATTCAAGAACTGCTGTGCGTCTGCTAAGGCGGCCTACATTTGAGTCATTATAATAATATATGTATATTGGAAAATTCCATAACCTGAATAGCTAACAGCCCTTTCAGTCACTATAGAGCGGTCCACTACTATGACTGGTCTTTGCCAATGGGGATGTCATTACAACGTAAAATACAAATTTAATAGTAGGCAGACCTATGTAACACTGTACGGGTGGCGTTCTGAAAACTCCCGCGGCACACCTGCAAATCTTCGGCGGCACACAGTTTGAGAAACACTGAGCTAGAGTGTAGTCTAAATCTTTTACAATATAAATCATAGACTCAAAGCACACAAACAAAAAGACATTACAAGCTATTTAAGTTACAGTCAGACCAAAACCACAACAGAAACACGTATTAACCAAAGAAATTCAAATTGATGGTTTAATTGTATTTATCAATCAATAATAAAGTCCGTAGATGGCTGCCTGGTCGTGTGGTTTGTGCTCTGGACTGTCGTCTTGCTGCCGCCATCATGCGGGAGGTTTGGCTAGAATGTAATTAAGTATCTTCTAAACATGGCCGGACTTACGTAATTAGAAGGCTTGGGGGAAGTGATTTGGGTAGCCCCAAATGAAATAGAAAAATAACAAATGAAGACCGAAAAATAAGCAAAAAAATGAAGAACCTTCCTCTATCTATATCTTAATTAACAACTAAGTTAAATTCTAAGAGCGCAATTTCCGTAACGTTGAATGAGCGTTAGGTAGACGTCTTCAGCATATTCGTACAGAGGTCATAAACTGATTTTCCAGCTCAATCCAAAAGGAAGAAACAACGATCTTCTAACATTTCTAATCTAACAAGTAGATTTAAACATTCTTGAATAAACTTTGAATTATAGCCGAGACCTGTGCGAGGCCCCCACCAATCGGAGGCCCTTGGCAATAGCCTAGTTTGCCTATGCCTAAGGCCGGCTCTGTTCCGAAAAAACATTTGCATCATGTAAAACAAACAAAACACTTTAAAAGTGTGACATTCCTGTTTACTGATATTTCTGAGATTAAATTTGACTATCTCATCCTATAAGCCTGTGAAACAATTAGTCCAATTAAGGACATCAGTAGACCCCAAAGGCATATGATCATGATCAACTTGCAATAATTAAGTTGATGAATGAGGTGAGAACGAGGCCCTAAGGGGGAGAAGTGTTTCCGGTTGTTAATGACATGGCTTGCATTGCCAGCTAACATATCCGCCATCTCCGTCTGTAGCGCTACCTATCTCATGTGAATCACGTATGCCGAGGTTGATGTGGTGCGTCATTAGTACGTTACAATGGCACTGGTGAATAGTGACATCGATGATGTTGAGCAATGATGTTCACACTTTTTCGAAACGGGTCGCAACATTGCAATAAGATCGTCGAGTTCATTAAAACAGCGCCTCTGCTGCTTCATTCTGCACCTGAAGAAGTGGTATCGAAAGCTCGGATGGCACCGAGTGACGGACTAGATATCGCTCGCGGGCTGTACCTGACATTTTTTGGGGAAAAGTAAAGTCGGTTGGTCGTTGTGCTGGCTACATGAAACCCTCGTTAACCGTAGGCCACAAAAACAGATGAACTTTACATCATCTGCCCTATAGACCACAAGGTCTGAAAGGGAAACTAGTTAGGCCAGGTTCACATCTAACTTTACATTCCATTTCACCTATCCTTTGATCTGCTGGACCGTTGGGGCACTACACAAGATCTGTTAACCTTCTTTCTCCATTTTTATCTCTCATTTGTCTTTGATATAATTTCATTCGGATGTTCTTTCTGAAAATATTGAAGCCTGGCTGGGTGGACCACTTCGGGGGCCGATTTTGAGTTTGTGTTTCCACACAAACTGTCTTTTGTAACGTTTTTTTTTACATCCTGCGCATCGTACTGCTCGTCTGTGTAGACTTTTGGACCGTGATCAAGTAACACACTTGACGTCATTAAAAAAAAACAACTAATAGATACAATTCATTTTGGGTTTATAACACACAAACACACGCATTCTTGTGGCTATCTGGTGGGGTGTTGTTGTTGGGGGGGGGAGGGGAAGACTTGAATATCAGATTGTTATTATAAAATGTCTACAATGTTGAGCTACGCACCAATGTTTTTCAAAAAGTTGGAAGGAAATATATTCAAGTGTTACTTGACATCTGTATTACAGTTTTAAATATAGACTGTGGCTATTTTGTGGAGAAACCTAAAAAATAATACAAAGGATTCATTGAAGGCTAGCGGTCTTTTGAGTTCCTTAGTGAGCAGCTCTGTGGCAAGAGGCATCCGTGCATACAATTTATTTCCTTTAAATCCATTCGGTGGTTTCAGAAATATCGTAATAGATGAGTGAGTCAGAGGTACTTATATACAGAGAGGATGAGAAGAGATAATAGAGAGAAAGAGAGAGAAAGAGGGGTTAAAGGAATGAAACATCCCAGTCTTTTGGTGATTTCTCTACGCATATAAAACACTTAATAGACTTTGGTCTTTTGTTACGAAGAGATGGTAGCCAGTGTGCCTAATCGTTTCATTGTATTGATATCGCGCAACTAATGGAGAATGTTTGACATTTTGAGTCATGTGAATAACAAATAGCCATTGAATACATTTCAGCTTGATGCGTCCATTCTCTTGTTCAGTCTTCTATCATTTTATTCCGCTCCCATTTCTGACTCTGTTATTATCATCCACATCTGCTTCTTCTACGCGTTTACTGCGCGTTCACTTGTGAACGTGAAACAGATCACAACGTCTGCATGTAGTCCCTCAATGAACTTCTCTGTGTGTGGTGTCTGTTCTCTTTTGTTGAATGTGTTTGTTTTTGAGTGGAATCAAGACAAAATAAAGAAAAGACTTTCTCAGAAACAAAGCGTATAAAAGGGAGAGAATCGCATAATTATTTTAATATAACACAATATTGCAAAATTTATCTCCCTTTTTCTATTAAAACATAACAAAATTAATTAATTACTTCTTATTATTTGTTTAGTTTTTTTTTATTCATGAACTGTCTACGCCAATAAATAATTGCGCAAAGTTTCAACTTGATTCAAGAAGGGAAAGTGTACATGATTTGTACCAGACGTTGCTATGATTGATGTGAGGAAGAATATCAATGGGAGGATATATTGCACTAACTGTTTCTATAAAAGCAGAATATTTTACATTTTGTGACTATATTAACAACGAGTTTTTATTGAGTAAAGAATTTCCGTGAGATAATGGAAATGTTATGTACATAAAATCCATAGCTGAAAGTACAACTGTAATGTTAAAAAGTTTATACATGTTTTAGAAAACAACATAAAAGATATTTAAGTCAGAATGACTGTAAAAGCTTTTGTATTTTGTTTGACAACACACCTGGAATAGCACACACTGACATAGCACACACCTGGAATAGCACACACTGATCAGATTCAGATGTTATACGATTGTAAGGGAGACACAAAAAAAAGCTGATGAGATAAAGGTAATATCTTCAAATGTCTAGAAAAGGTTGAGCTTGAATATATATGTGGAGTTCAAAGAAATGAAAATGCAGCTTCAATGTCTGGAACCATGGAGGAGTACAAGAAATTTATTAAGAACCAACAGATAATAAAAATTCCCTCAACATTCTTTTTCAGAAATTAGCTTTTTTCGTAGCATTTTTTGTTATTGAAATACTTTTTGTGTTATTGAAATACTTTTTTTGTTATTGAAATACTTTTTGTGTTATTGAAATACTTTTTGTGTTATTGAAATACTTTTGTGTTATTGAAATACTTTTTGTGTTATTGAAATACTTTTTGTGTTATTGAAATACTTTTTATGTTATTGAAATACTTTTTGTGTTATTGAAATACTTTTTGGTTATTGAAATACATTTTGTGTTATTGAAATACTTTTTCGCTATGAAATTATTGCCGCTAGAGGCGAAGCTTAAGATTTTGTATTTTACATTTCTTTACTTTATTATTTTATTTTTTTTTGAAGGGAGGGATATTTTCAAGAAGGCGAAAGATACACAAGAGTAAGCCTATCTTTAAATCATTGACAATGTGGTGACTAATTAAACCTTTTCTGGAACGAAAGTCTAACACGTTAGTGTTCTCAAAACGGCTCTTCTAAAACAAAAAAGCCACTGTGTGTGATTCAGAAGGAAAAAAAATTAAAAACAAAAAGAAAATGTCAGGGAGCAATGTCTCAAGATGTCGGACTCACTGTGTAAGAAGAGAAAAAGAGTTTCATTCTTATTGGCATTGATCTTATTTTTAAACTCTGAGCTTCAACTCCGACTGGAAGCAATCATTCATTTAGCAGATAAATTTGGAGCAGTCCAACCGAAAATTTTTTTAGTTCAACAACCAACAAAGTATTGTAGATGTAAGCTTCAAAATATCGGCGTATATAATGATTTTTCAAAAGGCGACATTCCAACAGATATACCATGACTGAGAACGGATCTAAAGGCAACAAAAGTTATTCTTGAAGAAAATAAAACTTGACATTGCAGGATTCATGTACCTCTAAGACCTAAAAAAATATTTCTAAATCATTTTACAAAGCCTTCAACCGTTTCTTACAACCTGCTGATCTATGGCGTCTCATGTGGAAAAGGATTTTTAAAATTAGAATAAATAATTTTTAGAGACAAAGAAACAATCGACACTTTCACAAAGTGGAATTGTATTAAAAATGAGATCGTTACAGACATTAACTTCAAGTTAAAGATACGTTTTTTAAATTTGAAATCCTGAAAAAAAACAGTGTATTTTACTTATAGTTGCATTGTTGGAAAATTGAACTATAGATTAACGGCAATGTCTTCGATTCCAAAGAATAAGGATGTGTGCAGAGTTTCACATGATTACGGAAACCCAGTGAATGTAGATCAATTGTAATCAACAACTGAATTTAAAAATGTAATAGACACTCCTTTTATAGTTTTTGTTGAACAATCAAATAGCGTAGGAAATGTTAAACTATATGTATTACAGCGCAACAAGCCAACGGAAAAAAAATTTAAATGGGGGGGGGGGAGGGATTTCCGCACCTCTGCCTCGCGGTTTTGAATAGATTGGAAGCGTAAGAATATAAAATAGAGCCATCAGAAACATTCTTTGATTGCGATTTGTTTTTACGTGAAATAGTCAATTGAGTTTTGTAAATGCCAGTCTTATTATCGCATGACAATATCACTAGCAAATTATAGTAATTTGTACAAGTCCATTTAAGCACTGCTCTATGGCTTGAGTGTAAACATTTGTGGACTGGATACAGACAGAATAGATTCCAAACATTCTCTCCTGATGATTTTCTAGTCATTTAAAAACAACGTTCTGATCTAGCACAAGACTTGAACAATGGAAAGGTAGCCAACAAAAAAGGACACGGGATTACAACAGGTCGTGAACTCACTCACTGCGTAGAAAATAGATTTGTACAAATACTATGATTGATTGGGATACAACCTCGAGACCATCTGTTAGGTAGCTAAGCGACTGACGAAACCCGGCCACACGAGTTGTCTTTGAGAGCACTAAATAACAGAAAGTTAGCTGAGGTATTATAGTAGTGGCGTAGCTAGACATTTGACGTCATTTGGAACCCGGTGTGGCTTGGCCTATTTAGGGGACTCTGCATTTTGACATTCAAAAACATGATATGAAATAATGGCGCAATATTAAATGTAAAAAAAAAACTATAAAAAAAATTTGAGACCTCCTCAAGCGGGGGCCTGAGGGGATTTTCAAATTCTTCTCCCCATCCCCCCACGAGAGCTACGCCACTGTATTATAGTAGTTAGTAGCCTTTTTTAAAAATATATTTTTGATATGTAATCAAAGGGTTTCGAATACTTTCATTAGTTTTACTTGGACAAAAGACGTTAACAATTCTAGCCAGATCAAGTCAGGTACTTAAATTAAAAGGGACACTAGCTAATGTTCTCAATTTAGTGGGCACAATTAACTCCCGTACATCTTTTGGACACAGAACCAAATGAACTCAACTTCACCTGCCCTAAGGCCTTTACGTCTCCCTTTTTGTTTTCGTAGTTACCAGTGTAGTACGCATTATTTGATGATGTCATTTCAATCAAAGTTTTGTTTTTATTTCTGTTCCTTAAAGACACACATTTACAAGACCAGCGACAGAAATTTTTGAAGCTTACACAATGTAAATTTCTAGAGAAAATATCTACTAAATTTAATTCATTATAATTCTGAAAACAACGTCACTTAAGATGTCCGATTTACCTGTCATGACATACCGTGGGATCTAAAAATAACTAGCTGGCCTATCCTGGCTCATGATCTGCTCAAGTCACCAGAAGAGTCAAGACCCTGAGGGTAAGTCACTCCCTTTAGACGAGCCAACACCTTAGCAGCCTGACGTGCTTTATAAAGAAAAGTTGGCTTCCAAGGAACAAGAACGCACATTTCCTACGTTAGCGATCAAACAGCAAGCAAGTGACCAGCAAGCACTAACTACCAACCAAAACAAGTCATGGACAAAGTACATATCGTTCTTCTGCTGGTCTCCTCCAATGTATATCTGGCTTTGGCCCAGTTTAACCCAAACCAACAACAATTTGGATCTCCACAGTTTGATGATTCACCACCCTTTTCTCCTTTCGGACCGGGCACTGGTAGCCCTATGTTTCCAGGTTCCCAGCCTGGATTCGGTTCTCCTTTCGGCGGACAAGGATATAATCCACTTTTTGGCGGACAACGATTCCCACAAGGTAGTAACGCAATTCTTTTTATAAAAAATATTTTTAAATTAGTAATATTAGTGAATTATGTAGGCAAGTAAATATGTAGAAATAAAAATTAATAAAATTAAATCCTATATAATGTTTAACAGTGTTTCAACTTCCACCAAAAGCTTTTTAAAATTGTTAAGTAATTAAGTGATAACAGTTCTCATTTGAAATCACTTAATATGTTGCCTACAAAAATAAGAAACAGATCCACAAAAACTTATCTTTACTTTCATTTTATTTTGAAAAGTCATTAAAAAAACTAATTGTGTAAAATGTGAAAGTCCGAGAGCTCTGGTAAGCTAAGGAAAGTACGAGAAGGGTCAAAGGTAAACCTTGAAATAGTAAAACTACAACATGATTGGCTTCATCGTGACGAAATGTTGAGCCAACGCTTCAACTTGCAAATCGTACAAACAAAAAAGTAAATTTAAAAGAAGCGCGTACGTTATATTACAGGCCTACATATCTAGCCTATAATACAGCGCCAATAATAGCTCGCTGGTCCTTTGTAAGCTGAAAGACAAAAATACGATTAGTATTTATCATTTTTGAAATGAAGTCAAATCCATAAATTGCCTATTTTGTTTGTGTGTGTGTGTATTCGGTGTAGGGCACTTTTGAAGCATTGTAGGATCAAATAAAAAATCAGATTAGTGAAACTAAATAGGAACAGAATCCAGTGAATAAACTAGGAACAGAATACAGTGAATAAACTTGAGTATGACATTCTCCAATTTAATCAAGTTCACTTTGTTATTACGTTAAATTTTATTTAAAAATATTATAAAAAAGGTTTCATCTTGTCAATCTCTTCAATTTCTAACCATCTTGTCCCATGCCAAACACATTTCTCATTCAATTCACGCCACTGAGAATTTCACGGCAAAACTTCCATACGTGTGAAGTCTGCTAGATCTACTGTCTATAGATTCTTTCTTCTTGTATTAGCATTGCGTTTTCAAAGATTAGATAATAAATTAAGTAATAATTTTATTTTTAACACATACAACTTTTTTTTTGAATTCCAAATTACGAAATTTATTTCGAAACACTTTTTATGTTTTTGATTCACATTAGATAAAACAACTAGAATCTGATTCACAATAGATAAAACAACAAGAATCTGATTCACATTAGATAAAATAACAACTAGAATCTGATTCACATTAGATAAAATAACAACTAGAATCTGATTCACAATAGATAAAATAACAACTAGAATCTGATTCACAATAGATAAAACAACAAGAATCTGATTCACATTAGATAAAATAACAACTAGAATCTGATTCACATTAGATAAAACAACTAGAATCTGATTCACATTAGATAAAACAAAAACTAGAATCTGATTCACAATAGATAAAACAAAAACTAGAATCTGATTCACAATAGATAAAACAACAACTAGAATCTGATTCACAATAGATAAAACAACAAGAATCTGATTCACATTAGATAAAATAACAACTAGAATCTGATTCACATTAGATAAAACAACTAGAATCTGATTCACATTAGATAAAACAAAAACTAGAATCTGATTCACAATAGATAAAACAAAAACTAGAATCTGATTCACAATAGATAAAACAACAACTAGAATCTGATTCACAATAGATAAAACAACAACTAGAATCTGATTCACATTAGATAAAACAACAACTAGAATCTGATTCACAATAGATAAAACAACAACTAGAATCTGATTCACATTAGATAAAACAACAACTAGAATCTGATTCACATTAGATAAAACAACAACTAGAATCTGATTCACATTAGATAAAACAACAACTAGAATCTGATTCACATTAGATAAAACAACAACTAGAATCTGATTTACATTAGATAAAACAACAACTAGAATCTGATTCACATTAGATAAAACAACAACTAGAATCTGATTCACATTAGATAAAACAACAACTAAAATCTGATTCGCATTAGATAAAACAACAACTAGAATCTGATTCCTAGGTTTTTGTGTGACCCATGAAATGACAGGAAGAAATCAAAAAGTAGAATCTTGAATCTGGAGTCTAGATGGAGATGTTCACGACAAACTCAACAATGTCAAGGACGCTAAAGTTCACTACTGCCAACTAAATCAAAGCTACAAACATTGATTGTTAACACTTTTTCTACACTGAATACACCAAAACGTTTTCTATTTAAAGTTTTTTTCCGCCAAGTATACAAATCTCTACTTGAAGATTGACATGCTGATCATAATACTTCTTATTATAGATATACCTCTTAGTAATGAAGGGTAGTCTAATTGTAATGTCCTAGTGCCAATGACACTAGTTGTATTGTCAACTCTTAAAGTTTTTAGTGGTACTCAGACATTGTGTAACTTTTTAAGTTTTTAGTGGTACTCAGACATTGTGTAACTTTCTTGTCCAGTGCCCTTCCAACCACCTCAAGTCTTGACATGCATTGGAGTCAACGAAGCTCTGGATCAAGTCAAGATTACACTCAGGCCTGAACCAGTAAGTGCATTGAAAACTTTATAACTTGAACCACTAAGTGCACTGAAAACTTTATAACCTGAACCAGTAAGTGCACTGAAAACTGTATAACCTGAACCAGTAAGTGCACTGAAAACTTTATAACCTGAACCAGTAAGTGCACTGAAAACTTTATAACTGTAAGATTTCACATTGATCCTGTCAAATTGATAAAGATTGTAGGTTTAAAATTTGAATGATACCAGTTGTTAGTGCATGTCATTATGACATACATCAGTTCCTTTAATTATCTTCAAATGTACAATGACAAATATTGAAATCAACTTGACAACTTTCTGAGATCAATCAAAACATTTACAAGTCTTCAAAAAAAATGTTTTGAAATGGAGTCATGGAAATGTTTTGATTAGCTTTTCATCCTCTGACATTTGATAGACGGGAGGATTAGATCTGACCTTTACAGATTTGACACGAAGAGAACTCTCCATCTTAAAAGTGTTTTTTGTTTGCTTCCTTCTACTTTTATATTCTATCCCCCCCTCCCCTAACTTTAAAGTAAGAGTATTTGGAAAGAAACAACAACCAAGTGAAAGACTAAGAGCGCGAGAGACTGGGAGACAGATGAAAACTTAGCTAGAGCTAGTTCCCTAGATTGGTGACATAGTAGACCTACGTGGAGAGATTGACAAATAAATTCACAACATTTATAATTTCCGGAAGCTTGATAATTTCATAGCTACTATTTTTTTTTTAAAATCAATCTTGTAAGTAATGAATGATGGCTAACAAAAAAAAAACAAAAAAACTGATACTTCCGCTTTCAGAATGGCAACTATCTGGGTCAGAACCCAGCCTTCCAATTCGGTCAGCCCAGAGAGCTGCAGCGCCAGGACTGGAGATTAAGTGCCGTCTACATTCCTGCCGGAAGTACTGGAGCCGTCAGCCCTGCTGGAACTAACTCGCTCATTGGCCAATTTTTCTTGGCCATTACCCGCTATGGACGTACTGATGGTCACTGTGCCGGACTAGGAGGCATCTTGCAAGTAAGACCTCAGTGGTTTGTTTGAATAGTGGAACACATTCAACTGTTTGTATTATTATAAAGTAAGAAATAAATAGATACTAATAACCGTGTTAAATCTATGAACATAGATTGGTTAAATAATAGTGGCTCGTGCTCGCTTTAGCATCTCGAACTAAGAACATTTCCGACAATGTTAGCAGTCTTGGCAATGAGACCGAGAAAGTTCAGTTAAAGGGAAACAATTACGTAAGAACCAAACAAATCGAATATAGCCTACTCGTAAATGAAAGCAGATAGAAGAATACCTTTAAATATGTCGTTTAATATTTGTTATTCTGTAAAAATTGAAAATAAATTAAAATTTTCTGTCCATTATTGGACATTTATGAGTGTGTGTATATAATGCAACGAAAAATTTAAATCGAAATCGAAATGAAAAAAAATTTAATTAAAACGAAAGCTAATAATATGATCACACTTTCTGTAATTGTTGCCCTTTTCCATGAGTTTTAGAGGTCCCTCGTAGACGATAGTTTGTAAAATATTCTCAGTACTTTTCTTGGTATTCAGTTTATTTTGACCATCAACCGGTGACCACTCGATCACACTCTTCTCAGACTTTATTTATTAGAATGCAAAATAGTAATTTTTAATAATAACAAATAAATATGGTAATTGTTATATTTAATTAGAGGTTAAACTATACATGGACCAATTAAAACAAAATTTGCTAATCGTTGGGGTTAAAGCATTTCTTTTTTCTTCCTATCTTTAGAATGACGATCTGATCAACCAAGGGCAACAATCTAGGAGTAAGTAGGTTTAAGTTACTGTTAGTGCAAACTTTGAATTATTTCTTTGTCATCTTAATAGTTTTTAAGATTTTCAAACTTCTTTTTAATATGAATTGTGCAGACTATAATCATCTGTAATTGAAGAATCTAATTGCAAGCATTTTTGCAATATGAAGCTAAATTTATTTTTTTTTTACGACAAATTGAGTTTTAATAATATCAAACTATGTGATGTGTATAGATCAATATGTTCATTACCTAAATGAAAGATTCTCTAAACTCTAACGGAAAGATTTTTATTTTACACTATTCCACAGCACCTCAATACTCCCAGTTTGGTAATGGTATGTTTGGACAAAGTTCTTTCCCGTGAGTAACATCCTACTGCTTCATATAGCTCATGAAAAAGTTTGAATCGTGTCTAGAAATTGAAGATTACATTTTTTAAACCAACCCGTGAAAGTATTCACTTAAATACTGAAGAAAACAATAGAAATATACTCAACACATTGGTACATGTGTCTATGAGTATAACCCGGTCATATAGCTGTTTATAAATTTAAATTGCTTTATTTTATCATCCGTAATATTTCTGGCTTCCGAAACCAAGAATTATAATAAATTTGTTTAACAAAGCAAAGTTTGTAGATCTAGATCTAATTAGTAGGTCTACATCATGGTTTTCTTATTTTATCTTACAAATGTTTACTAGTTTCTATATTTTGTTACCAGAGCTGGTTTTATCCAAGATCCTATTGTCATTAGTCAAGGTGGCAATGTGTATTCTGGTGTCATTAGAAGTCTATCAGAAGCTGATCTGAGAGGACGAGGAGTTGCTGTAAGTTCTGACACGAACTTTCTAAATAATACACGGCTGTTTATATTACATAGTAAATGACTGATGGCAGTATAAAATACGTTGATGATGGTAGCCTATATTACTTTAGTGATGGTAATTAAACGAACGAAAAATTGAAATATTTGAAAGTAAAATATTTGGCTGCATTGACGAAATTAAAATTTTAATTACATTTAATTCGAATTTGGCTCATACGACAAGACTTGAGTTGAACTGAAAGTTTGCTAGCATATATTGTTTACATAATGCGTTTTATTTAGTGGACCTTACCGTGTAAACAATTATTTCTTTTGGCATTATTTCTACACAAAAATTATGATTGGTTAAAGTTTCTATTGAGACAAATGTAGAAGTGAAAATTATCTAGTGATAGTGTGTAATGAACAAGACTGTAACATATTAATTTGATTGATTACATGTATTTCTCCACACATGTCTACTGTATGTCTACAGATCTGTTTGGACTACTTGTGCCAGCGTCCAACCACCACTTGCTGTTCCATTGTCAAAGATTCAGCCCCAGCCACTGAGATGGTTGGTGCCCCAACTTATGGTAAGTTGAGAGGGACCTACCCGTGACCTACATTTCTTTGTTTTCTTGACTAGAGCACGTGACAATTCTGATTAGGGCACTGTTGCCATCCTGAAGTTTATTGTTATCTGCACTATGATATGGGGGATACTCTAAAGTTTATATTCTAATTCACTGAATGAAACTTTAAGTTCACTCTATAAAAAAAGAGAGTATTTACCTTATTCTTTGTAAAGATGCTATGGCGTCATCAATCAGTGTTTAAACAGTATTGGCTGAAAACATTCATGACAAACCATAATCAACATCGTACATTGTGTTTTATGGAAAAGGCGGGGGAAATGTGACCTTCCAAACAGTCTGCCACTCAAGCTGTCCCTGCCATGAACTCTCCTCAATATTAGGGACCTCCCAATGAACAAGTCACGTGACGTACTCCTCAGCTACTTCACACAATAATGTTGAGTAATAGTTTTAGTCTCCTAAATAAATGTAAAACACTTCGCTAATGATTTTGTTTAATGTTTCAGTTGGTCCAATGTCTGGAAGTTTAATTAACAATAAAGGAACAAGTAAGTTTCAATTACTTAAATAAAAGAATTCATAAAACAAGTCTCTTTACCTTGTAATAGGATAAATTAGTCGAAAGTAAGCTTGTTTGAACATAATATGCAGTTATACATTCTGAAGATTCATTGTATTTATCTCATTAAGTATATGTTTGCTAAGTTGTCTTATAGAGGGGGGGTATCCTGTATGGGGGACGAAAGTATACCAAGAGTAGTCCTTTTTGGTGAGCTGAAAGGAGTCAACGTAATAGAGGTGCCCCACTAAACGCTTTAAAGACCAGCTTGGGCGTCAACTTGCTTTAACTGAAATAGAAGGGAGCACCTGGTCGCATGCGGCCTCAGAACGAGGCAGCTGGAGGTCACTTACAAAGGCCGCGGAACACAAATTTGAGGCCAAAAGAAAATCCACTGCCGAGGACAGACGCAGACGGCGAAAAGAAAATCTAAATCGACCACCTGCGGAAAATGGTTTTGTCTGCGCTGGAAGTGGCAAAATATGTAGGTCGCAGCATTTCTCATTAATCTTCAGACTCGAGGAGAATTCGTATTATGAAGCCTCTATTATTCTTTGTTATCTCTCAATCATTGGATAGAAAAGTACATTTATTCATACATGTCTCTAGTTTACAAGTACTTTACATATAGTATACTGTAGAGCATTTGTTTGTAAGAAAGAAAAAACTCAAATTCGAGGTTCGAATGTTCATAATGGACTAAACAGGAATAAAAAGCTCAGATTTGAACATTATAAACTCACATGCAAACAATGTTTTAATAATCTGAAACTCATTATTTTGGTATTCTAGAAGCTTTGCTACTATTTTATTGTGTCCCCCCTGCGTGTTTGTGTTAGGTTTATTGTTAATGTTCTTATTTAGCTCAGTACTAATGTATGTGTGACTCTTAAGCCTTCACAATATCGATCAGCTAAACTGTGCACCACTTCCCACTTCTAGCCTCCACAGGCACAGGTACAGGCTCTGGCACGGGCATTGCGTCCAGCACCGGAACCGGAGGCTTTGGTGGATTGTTTTAACTTCAGATTTAGGTAACAGCAGCAGCCACAGCGTAAAGACAAGACAATTGTTTGGTGTTCCACAACCTCAACCACAAGCAAATAATTGACTCACAACAAGTGTAACTTTGGTGTTCATGTCATTCTGTCAACAACCAAATAAAATACAGTTACAACATTTACCATGTCTTTCAAGTTTTTTACAAAGCTTATTTCAACCACTCTGTCTGTCTGGGTGGAATCTTGTACAAGTTATATCTCCCATTTACCATTTTCAGATCAACTTGAAACTTTGCTCTATTGTCGATGACAACAAAGGAATCAATCAAAACATTAACAAATTGTTTAATTAAATAGGGAAATTAATTAATTTTGTGTTATATAGAAATGTACGTAGCCAAGGAGAGATAAGCTAGTAGGCTTCTATTCTAAATCAAAAATTTAAATATTAGTGTCTTCAAAATGGTCACAGTGAATATAAGTGCCATTTAAAAGTGTGTGTGTTTTGGGGGAGTACAGTTTGTGAATAGGGGTTATTCTAAATGAGGTGTCTCTCTAGATTTAGATCTATGACTGATAAAATAAATATATATATGTAAAGGATGGATTAACATGCAAGTAATGATGTTTATTCTTTCAAACGGTTCTGTGGGAAGAACAAAGCATCAATAACATGTATCAATACTGCTTTATTTACGGGTATATGGTAGGAGGGTATACTTTGTTAAAAAACTGCGCTCTACTGGCTTTTCATTTGAGAAGGCTACAACTTGTAGGCATAGCCGGGGAGGGGGGTTAGGGGTTCAACCCCCCACCCCAAATGAAATCCTGCGGGAGGGGGGGGTCGGAATTTAGTGACTGATTTTTTGCTTTGATTTTGTTAATTTTAGGTGAGATTTTAATACTAAACCATCACTTGCCCCAGCGCATCCAAGGGGGTTTTGAGTTTAAATCCTCCCTCTTCTACAAAACAATAAAAGAATAAGGCAAACGACTATCCCCAAATTCTAAGAGCAAAGCTAAGGAAGATTTTGATTTTAAACCCTCTTCCGAAATTTACGATAAAACCCCTCTCTTCAATATTAAGACTAAACCATACATCAGTCACCTGATTCTATGAGAGTAGCCAAGTGGGTGTATGTGTTTAAAACCCCCCTTCAGCCGAGTTTGCAGCTAAAAACCTCATCTTCAATATAAAAAAAAAAGCAAATTACACACTCAAAATTTTATGAGCGTAGCCAAAGTTTTTTTTTAAGTTTTGAAGTGTTTGTGCATACTCTTTATACAATTCTTGGCTCTGATCTCATATAAGTTTCGCCTCAAATACTAGTTCGATGTAAAGCCTAGATCTATGAATGACTAAATAAAGTCATATGTAAAGAGTGAACTAAACTACGAATTTGGGAATGCATGCAGAAAAAAAGCTACAACTGTTAGGCTTAAGAAGTGTTTGTGCTAGCTGTAGGGTAGCGTAGTAATGCGGGCCATTTTATTGATGGATTTCAAAATGTTCCAGGCGATATAAACATATATCAACAATTTCAACAGTAACATAGCCCGGGTATCAAGTGCGCTTTTAGAATTCATAGACATCCGTTTCCTTAGAAGAATTAGAATCTAGTCTAGGTCCATATTTGGAATTAAATAAACCATTTGATTTGATTTAATTGTCATTGTAAATAAGCTTTCACTTTAGACTTAGACTTAACTTAGGCATTGTAAACCTTAAACTAGATTTAGACTAGAGCTTTAAAAACTAAAATCAACAACAGTCATCATGAAATTGCTCTGGCTATTTATCCTAATAATTACTAAATACACACTAGCTGAACATAGAACTAGATCTACCTTAGTCAACACTAAACTTAAAAAGGAAACAACAGTCATAATCAATCATCACCCTCTAGATCAATGCAACATCAAAAATAACACATCCATAACATTAAAGAAGATCACCCATCACAAATGGAAGTTCTCAATCAGACACAGCAGAAATAAATACCTATCACTGTTAATATTAATAGCAGGAGATGTAGAGTCAAACCCAGGGCCTAGATCTAAAGATAGATGCAACATCTGCAAAAAAGTATGCACCATGAAACAGAAAGCCATTCAATGTGACACCTGCGATGAATGGTACCATGCATCATGTCTCCATATGAATACACCTGTGTATTATGCCTTAGGCAACAAAGAGGCATCATGGCACTGTGTACCGTGTGGACTACCTTAGTTTACATCAGGACTGTTTGATTCCTTTGATGCAGACACTTCTAAACCATACAATATCCTAAACACCATCCCAAACCAAACTCACCAACCACTAGCCAGATCCACTCCTGTTAAACCTAAACCTACTAAAATTAATACAACAGCCTCACTAAACAAACCTACTAAAGAAGTAATACCAAAATACCTTAAAACCTTAGTAATAAATTTTCAAAGCATTAGGAACAAAACGGCAGACCTAGAAATTTTATTAGAATGTGAGAAACCAGACATAATTGCAGGAACAGAAACTTGGCTACATCCTGAAATTTATAATGCAGAAATTTTCAATAGTAATTATGAAATTTTTAGAAAAGATAGGGCTGATAATCATGGAGGAGTTCTTCTAGCAATAAAAAACACTCTTATAGCAGAAGAAATTACCTTACCTAACTCAAAAAATATAGAATCAACATTTTGTAAAATTAATACCACCTCAACATCCCTAATAATAGGCAGCATTTACACTGTTACAGACCACCAAATTCTAGTTTAGAATACATGCAGGGACTATGTAATCAGATTACTACACTTAAAGAGACAAATAAAAATGCAGTTTATTAGGGTTATGGGTGATTTCAACCTACCTGATATAAATTGGAAAACACTAACCATAGATAAACACCAAAACCTTAAGGACATAAATGAGCTTTTCATAGAAACTTTACACAACCTAAGTTTAGATCAAATCATTAAAAAGCCAACTAGATTAAACAACACATTAGATCTCTTCTTAACCAACAGATCTGGATAAGTAGTTGATTATGATATTATCCCTGGTCTATCAGACCATGAGAACATAAAAATACACAGTCAGATAAAAGCAGTATCTTACTCTGGAATAAATGTAACCTAACACAACTACACCAAGCTGCATTAAACTCTCAACAAACATTCTTATTAGAAAAAGACATTAACCAACCAGTCGATGACCTCTAGAAGTTCATTAAAAACCATCTTAAAAGCATTATAGAAAATCATATATCAACTAAATACACAGTAAAAAAAATAAATAAATGCTGGTTTAATAATATAATAGACTAATGAAGCTTTGTAAACAGAAGGAAAACCTATATAGAAAATTTAAAGAAACTAAGGCAGAAAGAGTTTACAAAAAGTATATACAAATTAAACACTTAACCCAAAAAGTAAGCAGACAGCTGCAGAGTGAATACATAAACAATGTAATATCTAAAGATAACAACAAAAACCTATGGTCATACATTAAGTCTAAGAAAATGCAAACAACAGGCATAGCGCCATTAAAAGATGAACATAACATAATACATAATGATAATGAAACTAAAGCAAACATCCTAAACAAATACTTTGCATCAGCATTCTCAGCCCCAGGAGACAAAGACATATTACTGAATTTGAACCAAGTAGACAACAAAGAAGATATAGTAGTACAAGAAAATTTAATTCAAAAACTATTAGCCAACACCAAACCAAATAAAGCGTCTGGTCCTGATGGTATTCCAGCTAGATTACTCAAAGAACTAAGCAATGAGCTAGCCCCAGTGTTCAAAATACTCTTTCAGGCTTCACTTAACCAGGGCAGAGTACCAAAGGACTGGAAAGAAGCTAATGTCAACCCCCTATTTAAAAAAGGAGAAAAATCTGACCCAGGAAACTACAGACCAGTATCACTTACCAGCATCACATGTAAAATCCTAGAACACATAATATGTTTCAACATCATAAACCACTTAGACAAACAAAATGTCCTCACATCATACCAACATGGCTTTAGGAAATATAGATCATGTGAAACACAACTAATAGGACTAATTGATGATTTTTCTAAAGGTTTAGATAATAGTGAACAAATAGATGCTATCTTACTAGATTTTTCTAAGACTTTTGACAAAGTTCACCACCATAGTTTGCTTAAAAAATTAAAATATTTTGGCATTAATGATCCACTGCATCAGTGGATTAAAGATTTTCTGATTGGGAGAGAACAAACTGTAATAATAAATGGCTCTAAATCAACACCGATAACAGTAAACTCAGGTGTACCTCAAGGAACAGTCTTGGGTCCACTACTATTTTTAATTTACATAAATGATTTACCAAATTGCATTACTTCAGGAACAAAAGTCAGATTATTTGCAGACGATTGCATAATATATAGAACAATAAAAACAACACAAGACACAGATATTTTACAAAGAGAATTAGATGAATTACAGAAATGGGAATCAAATTGGAGCATGTCTTTCCACCCAGAAAAATGTCAGTTGTTAAGAGTAACAAAAAAACTAAAACAAATTAATTCCACTTATCTTATTCATGGCAAACCAGTAACACAGACTAAAAACGCAAAATACCTAGGTGTTATAATGAATGAAAAACTGGCATGGAATCCACATATTGATGAAACTATAAAAAAATCCAACAAATCATTAGGGTTTATTAAAAGAAATTTATATAAATCAGATAAAAACATAAAACTAAAATGTTATTTAACCTTGGTTAGGCCAATAATAGAATATGCATCCTCCATCTGGGACCCCTCAACTCAAGAAAACATTAAGAAACTGGAACAGACACAAAATAGAGCAGTGAGATTCTTAACAAATGAATATTCACATTTGATTAGAGTAACACCTATAGTAAAATCACTAAATTTAGAAAGTCTTTAGGACAGAAGACTCAAAAGTAAAGTAGCAATTATACATAAAACACTGAACCATAATCTTCAAATACAAAAACAAAATTTAATAAAATACTCTGAAAGACACAAAGATAACGGCACATTCCTCGTCCCATATGCTAGGACAAATTTGTACAAATACTCCTTCTTCCCTAGTGCTATTAGAGCATGGAATGGGTTGCCTGAGCTAGCCAGAAAAACCAGTGACTTGGCAGAATTTAAGTCATTGGTTAATATGCATGACTAAATGCATGACGCGTAGGACGTAATCATCTTCTTTTTTGAAGTAACGTCTGTATTATATAAGATAAGATAAGGAGATAAGATAAGGAGATAAGATAAGGAGATAAGATAAGGAGATAAGATAAGGAGATAAGATAAGGAGATAAGATAAGATACAATGTGTTGTTGGGGGAGGAGCGTTTCATTTGAAAATATTGCGTGTATGTGTGTGTGTGGGGGGGGGGCATTATAGTGCAGGTTGAAGGAGACAACTGATTGGCATAACAGGTGTTTGTCATACTCTATAAAAGGGGTGCGGGCCTTTGTTTCTAGCATTAAAGAAACCAAAAATAGGTAGCGTTGTAATCCTGGTGGCTTTATTGATGGGTTTAAGAGCGTTCCAGCCAAAATAAACATAGATACCTAAACCGTAGCCAAGTACGGGTGTCATATTGTTTTATTTATATATATATTTAAGTCTAATGGAATTTTCAGTTCTATGGAAGAATTAATGTGGGAAGAATTTAATCTAATATATATATATAGAAGGGTGAAAATGGAACGGCGCCTGGTGATTATATATGCCCAACCTGCGATCGCAGCTGTGTATCAAGGATTGGCCTCTTTAGTCACAAAGAAGTTGCAAAGGGAAAAGATCGTCTCTCGAGACGTCAAATGCCACAGATATATATATATGTCTGTGGTCAAGATTTTACATATAAGCCAAATGAACATATAGCAAGCATTGAAGATTGTTTCACTAATATTTAAACACAATTATCTCTTTTAAATTTGTTTTTTTATTTTCCCATTATTACTTTCTATGAAGCAATACAATTCAGTAAGAGAGAAAAAAAGAGAAAAAGAAATGAAGAAACGTGGTAGCGATTTAATGGAACCTAAAGAAAGCCTAAGAAAATGAAAAGAGAAAGACAGCGAAAGATTTTGAATTAAATTAAATAAGGAATGTTGTCAAGGACGCCAAATTGAAAGATCCATTTTATTCACCTGCGCTGAAAAGTGCACAAAAGGTATTACATAATTTAATAAAACACTTCGTTTTAAATACTTCTGAATTCTGTTCACAGGTTATACCAAAAAGTTTGTAATATATTGATTTTCTTCCATGTAGGCTATGATTTAAACAATTTTTAGCAGCACATGCTAAGCTAAAAAAAAATCTGGCAAGAGAAAGGCATAGCCTTGGACACTAAAATCAGACTGATGCGCTTTTTGGAAAAGGCCACGAATCGTGCGAATCTTGGACGCTAATTGCAAAACAAGAAAGGAAGAGATTCTAGCAATGAAATTGAGATGTTTTAGATATAGAAGGATACGAAGCATCAGCTACAACAACAACAAAAAAAACTATCACATTTGCAACAGGATCACGATGGCAATTGGGCCAAACAATGACCAGATGACAATTGTAAAAAAAAAAAACGCAAGCTAAAACTTTATGCCATATCACAAGGTCCTGAGGGCTTTAAAAAAACAACCTTCCTTCAAGGGAGAGTACCAGTAAAAAGTAGAAGAGGTAGACAGAGAAAGTAACGAATGCTATTGAAAGAGATTCTAGTCCAGTCGAAACAGAGAAGAATGGGGAAAGACCGTCGACGGATCATGTGGTGCCCCAACTGTCCAAAAGACTAAAAGATATGTAAGGTGATGGAGATCTCGAATATTAGTCTCTGCCCAGTCGTGTACACACACACACACACACTGCACAACACACATTTACGCATTCAATTCGTCTGCACAAATGTTCCATGTTTTCCCATGGACGTTGCCATACGTTGTGAATCTCCTACATGAACCATTCGTTGTGAATCTTCTACATGAACCATTCGTTGTGAATCTCCTACATGAACCATATGTTGTGAATCTTCTACATGAACCATATGTTGTGAATCTTCTACATGAACCATATGTTGTGAATCTTCTACATGAACCATATGTTGTGAATCTTCTACATGAACCATACGTTGTGAATCTTCTACATGAACCATACGTTGTGAATCTTCTACATGAACCATTCGTTGTGAATCTTCTACATGAACCATACGTTGTGAATCTTCTACATGAACCATATGTTGTGAATCTTCTACATGAACCATATGTTGTGAATCTTCTACATGAACCATATGTTGTGAATCTTCTACATGAACCATACGTTGTGAATCTTCTACAATGAACCATATGTTGTGAATCTTCTACATGAACCATATGTTGTGAATCTTCTACATGAACCATATGTTGTGAATCTTCTACATGAACCATATGTTGTGAATCTTCTACAATGAACCATATGTTGTGAATCTCCTACAATGAACCATATGTTGTGAAGCTCCTACAATGAACCATATGTTGTGAAGCTCCTACAATGAACCATATGTTGTGAAGCTCCTACAATGAACCATATGTTGTGAAGCTCCTACAATGAACCATATGTTGTGAAGCTCCTACAATGAACCATATGTTGTGAATCTTCTACAATGAACCATATGTTGTGAATCTCCTACAATGAACCATATGTTGTGAAGCTCCTACAATGAACCATATGTTGTGAATCTTCTACAATGAACCATATGTTGTGAATCTCCTACAATGAACCATATGTTGTGAAGCTCCTACAATGAACCATATGTTGTGAATCTCTTACAATGAACCATATGTTGTGAATCTCCTACAATGAACCATATGTTGTGAAGCTCCTACAATGAACCATATGTTGTGAATCTTCTACAATGAACCATATGTTGTGAATCTCCTACAATGAACCATATGTTGTGAAGCTCCTACAATGAACCATTCGTTGTGAATCTTCTACAATGAACCATATGTTGTGAATCTCTTACAATGAACCATATGTTGTGAATCTCCTACAATGAACCATATGTTGTGAAGCTCCTACAATGAACCATATGTTGTGAATCTTCTACAATGAACCATATGTTGTGAATCTTCTACAATGAACCATATGTTGTGAATCTCCTACAATGAACCATATGTTGTGAAGCTCCTACAATGAACCATATGTTGTGAATCTCCTACAATGAACCATATGTTGTGAAGCTCCTACAATGAACCATATGTTGTGAATCTCCTACAATGAACCATATGTTGTGAAGCTCCTACAATGAACCATATGTTGTGAATCTTCTACAATGAACCATATGTTGTGAATCTTCTACAATGAACCATATGTTGTGAATCTCCTACAATGAACCATATGTTGTGAAGCTCCTACAATGAACCATATGTTGTGAAGCTCCTACAATGAACCATATGTTGTGAAGCTCCTACAATGAACCATTCGTTGTGAATCTCTTACAATGAACGAGAATTTTCTTGCCTTTTACTTTGTCTCTCGTGTCTTTCCATTACATGAACAATTGTTTCATAAAGATTTACTGTCTATCTTTTGTTTCTGCATTTCCGCTTTTTTTTTTATGTTGATGACATCATACAAAACTTGATGGTGAATTAAATAAGGAATGCGGTTCCTGTTTCACTTTGCGTGTATTGTAAACAAATCTGTTACAAAATTAGATTAAGTGTGTTATCGGCTCAGGTCAGATAACTGATTGTTGGTATTTCACAATTATTATTAAGCGATAGAATGAATGATAATTAATATATTAATAATAAACTCTATTTTACTTTAATTTACATTACACATTCACATGTTGATAATCATAATTGTCATAAATTATGATAAATAGATCTAGTATCTAGATCTATATAAATAAAGCAGATCTTTTAAGTCCTGTCTATTTGTAAGTTTCTAGATCTAGATCTAGTCTCTTTATAATTGTTATTATCTACATAAGTGAAGGACTAAAGTTTGCACGACTAGAATAGAGAAGTTCTAGATATAGAAGCAAAAACAAAAAAGCCTCTAAAGATAGAACCCTTTATTTGACATACACATTTTGTGATTGAGATGTCCGATTCCCTGTCTCTAAGTCTTTCAACCAAAAGCCAAAGCAGTTCTCTAGTAGGCCAGTTGGTCTATGTTCATGACAGTTCATGTCTATTTTAACAAAAGTGGTCTCCATTTATTCTGCATGACGCTATTATTATTCTTACTTACATACTATAGACTTTACTTCAAAAAAGAAGATGATTACGTCCTACACGTCATTATTATTATCATTCACATACTTTTTATTCTGATGTAATCTTTTTTTTTTGTTTTTTGGAAAGGCGTAGGCCTAAAATCAAGAGTCTATTGGATAACATATTGATACGAGTCACACATTTATAGGATAACACAAAGTGATACGAATCACATCTATTGGATAACACAAAGTGATACGAATCACATCTATTGGATAACACAAAGTGATACGAATCACATCTATTGGATAACACAAAGTGATATGAGTCACTGATATTGGATAACACAAAGTGATACGAATTACATCTATTGGATAACACAAAGTGATATGAGTCATTGATCTATTGGATAACACAAAGTGATACGAGTCACTGATCACTTTCTCTATAACGTGTTTGTACGTATGTCCATACTTTAAAAAAAGATTATAAAATGACATCTAAGATCTTAAAACATTTTCAACCTGAAAATAATCAAATCATCTTTATATCAGTCTACAACATTGTCGGAGCCCGAGACCGCTTCTTTTGGTTGACGAAATTTAAAAAACTTTGAAATGTCAATAGAATCTCCTCTGTATTAATCTCTCTGCACGACGAAAACACTTAGAGTTAGGTCCTCTTAGGTCACTTAGGTCCTCTTAGGTCACTTAAGTCCACTTAGGTCCTCTTAGGTCAGTCAGGCGCATAGGGCGACAAGCTCTCTCCACAGAGATCGTCATAGGTGAACTGATGCCAACGGATTTTGTCTTTTAAGAAGGTTCGACGCCATGTTATGCGTGGACGGCCTTGCTTTCGCTTTCCTTATTTCGGCTTCCACTTTAGGACTGTCTTAAGCAAACATGTTTCGTCTGTCTCAGGATATGTACGCGATAAGTTATTCCTTGGACCCTTCTCAGCCATTGCTGTTGAGCCATGTTCAATTTCTTTCCAACCTTTATGGATGACTTAGCAAGCGTAGATAGCCGCTAGGACGATGATTGTATAGATAAAGTGGATCTTGGTCTGTTTTGTTTGGGCCGTAGTTTTTAGAAGAGAGCTCCTGCTTTCTCTATTTGACATGCAACCTCATGATATGCATCTTTATCTCCACCTAAATAGGTGAACCGTTTTATTTATACAAGCTCTGCTTGGCCAGTGATGACGGGCATACCCATCGACAAGTAGTCAAGCCTAACTTTGGTTTTATCAAGATTTATGGTGAGGCCGATTTTGAGTGTAGTTCAATCGTGACTTTCCGTCATCTTGTGTGTAGATTTGATAGTATTCCCAAGCTATATCGTCTGCAGATCTGATTGTATTCCCGAGTAGCTATATCGTCTGCAGATTTAATTGTATTCCCGAGTAAGCTATATCGTCTGCAAGGCTCAGGTCCACCAGAAAGAGAAATATGGATAAGAATGAAAATAGTACTTTAAATTGATTTATAATGTTATTACCAGTATGGTGTTTTAATTATTCCATGTGAAAACTAAACTGCTTTTTAAAAAGTCTAAAGTAGTTTAATTATTTGTACTTAAAATATGCAAACTATTTATATAACTGTGTGAAAATGTGTTTCTAGGCCAACGGCAGTCTTTTGTTTGATCAGGTCTCCGCTTAAGAATGGACATTGTAAGTAAATAATGAGATAATTTGAAACTCTTGACTGTGAGCACAGACCTGTGTCAATGAAACCTCATGAGAGCAGATGTTGACCTAGAGCTAATGGAGGTTGTGCTTGAACAAATGGAGCCTGTCCTTGAACTTGTGAAGTTGCTGAGGAAGATGCTCCCAAAAGACTCCCCGCCACTGTTAGCACCAGGGCCGATTGACATGGACACCGAGAGCAACACTTCGAAGTGCAGCTCTTTTGTAATCACTTTCTTCACACTCTTTGTACTCATAGTGTAAGTTGACAAATACTAGCTAATACCCATGCTTCGCTACTTTGATGTAGTCTGTATATAGTGTAAGTTGACAAATACTAGCTAATACCCGTGCTTCGCTACTTTGGTGTAGTCTGTATATAGTGTAAGTTGACAAATACTAGCTAATACCCGTGCTTCGCTACTTTGATGTAGTCTGTATATAGTGTAAGTTGACAAATACTAGCTAATACCCGTGCTTCGCTACTTTGGTGTAGTCTGTATATAGTGTAAGTTGACAAATACTAGCTAATACCCGTGCTTCGCTACTTTGATGTAGTCTGTATATAGTGTAAGTTGACAAATACTAGCTAATACCCGTGCTTCGCTACTTTGATGTAGTCTGTATATAGTGTAAGTTGACAAATACTAGCTAATACCCGTGCTTCGCTACTTTGATGTAGTCTGTATATAGTGTAAGTTGACAAATACTAGCTAATACCCGTGCTTCGCTACTTTGATGTAGTAGGTATATAGTGTAAGTTGACCATGTCCTAGTGATTACCCGATCACTTAACATTGTGGACACAATACATATTTTGAGATTTTCTTTTTTAAACCTCCTCTTGAAAGTCCCACCTTTGATCGTGCGCTACTTGCTGTGTTGGTGATACGTTCTTGTCGGTGATACGTTCTTGTTGGTGATACGTTCTTGTCGGTGATACGTTCTTGTCGGTGATACGTTCTTGTTGGTAATACGTTCTTGTTGGTGATACGTTCTTGTTGGTGATACGTTCTTGTTGGTGATACGTTCTTGTTGGTGATACGTTCTTGTTGGTGATACGTTCTTGTCGGTGATACGTTCTTGTTGGTGATACGTTCTTGTCGGTCATACGTTCTTGTTGGTGATACGTTCTTGTCGGTGATACGTTCTTGTTGGTGATACGTTCTTGTCGGTGATACGTTCTTGTTGGTGATACGTTCTTGTCGGTGATACGTTCTTGTTGGTGATACGTTCTTGTCGGTGATACGTTCTTGTTGGTGATACGTTCTTCATTGTTTTTCTATCATCACTATTAGACAGTTGACCCCAGATTTTTTGTTAGGGTTCAAGTTGTTTGTTGCGTCTTCGAGACAATTTTTTTTTTAAACGTAAACATAAAACTTGATCTCTTCCTGACCAATGTGAAATTATTGAAAAGTGCGACTGGCTAAAGACTTCCACTGCCATTGTTTCGATTTATGGCATAGGGCGAACTTCTACCGTTTACGACTTTGTGAACATTAGAGAGGAAATAGAAAGTGATTGTTTAATCCATTAAAGACCACACCAAGAGAGTTGTAAGATAGAAATATCACCATATTTTCTGACCGAAATCATGTTGAACAGTATCAAGATCATTTGAAAAGAGAATATTTGGTCAAATCTGGACAGGACATAACGCATTTACTGTAGCCTACCAGGAAAAAAATGAAGATGAAAGCTTACACTATTATATATATTTATATACACACATATGTATACTTAACGCTTCTATTGTGCTCTTAGATTGAAGCATGCATTACCCACCATCCTTTGCGGTATCAGACGTTTCAGAGGACGTTTCAATGTAAGTAACTTGACTTTAATAGGACATTATGTGGAACATTGGGAGAGACAGAGAGTTGGACTTGCATAGGACATTGTGTGGAACATTGGGAGAGACAGAGAGTTGGACTTGCATAGGACATTGTGTGGAACATTGGGAGAGACAGAGAGTTGGACTTGCATAGGACATTGTGTGGAACATTGGGAGAGACAGAGAGTTGGACTTGCATAGGACATTGTGTGGAACATTGGGAGAGACAGAGAGTTGTACTTGTATAGGACATTATGTGGAACATTGGGAGAGACAGAGAGTTGTACTTGTATAGGACATTATGTGGAACAATGGGAGAGACAGAGAGTTGGACTATTTCTGGACTTGTGTATTACATTGGGTGAGACATTTGAATAAAGAAAAACATTTGTGTCAAATAAAGTACCAAAATTTTGATACTCAAATCTCGAATCTATGATTTATCTATCTATCTATCTATTTATCAATCAATCTATCTATCTATTTATCAATCAATCAATCAATCTATCTATATATATATATATATATATATATATATATATATATATATATATATATAATATTTATCTATCTATCTATCTATATATATATATTTATATTTATAATTATATACATATATATAAAGAGAGAGAGAGATATATATATTGAAAAACTTTTTCTTTCATTTTCAGCAAACATCAGCACTTCGTATTGCCAGGTAAGGGTTGTTGGTTAAATATTTGCTAACAATTTATTTGTATTAATTTTGGCGACCTCATTGGCCTCCTTATGTCTTGAAACGACTATGGTTCATCTCGAACATTTTTTCATATGGCTGTGGAGCCCTATTTTGGAGAGACACTCCCATCCACATATATTGCATGTCAAGGTGGCTTTCGCTTTGATGGTAGAGGAGCTGGCATTTTCAATGTGGCACTCTTTTCTTCAAGAATCGAGGCCCATGGTTGTCTACGAAGATCTGATTTTTGAATTGTGAACATATAATATTTACATAAAATTTCTACCAAACTATTAAATTTTTACTACCTTTACTATTTTAACTGTGAATAGACCTTGTTTTTAATGATTAACTGTATAGAATTTAGCCCTTTTTATGTAAAGGCACGACATGGCCTAAATTGTGCCGATGTGCCTAATCTCAAAACTTAAACTCAAACTCGCTGTTCATAGTTTTCTTGGTCACCGTGTCTCTCCAACTAGTGCGGTCTATGGCTATGTCTTCCCAATGGTCAGTATCAATGTTCACAGATTTTAAATCCTGTTTTATCACATCCACGTAACGGAGGTGGGGCGACCAGTTTTTCTTGAGCCAGACGAAAGTTGCCCGTACAGAATCATTTTCGGGATGCGATTATTCTCCATCCGAGCCAGCGTAGGCGGCGTTGCCTGAGGACCGTAAAGATGCTAGGAAGGCCTGTTCTCGCTAAGATCTCAGTATTGCACACTCTTTCTTTCCATGTTATTCTTAAGATCCTTCGAAGGCAGCTCTAATGGAATGAATTTAGTTTTCTCTCTTGCTTTGTGTAGGTAGTCCACGACTCACTGCCGTACAGTAGCGTGCTAAGAACACATGCCTTGTAGACCTTCATTTTGATCGCTGTGGTGAGCTTTTGGTTTTCCAAAACTCTTGGTCGGAGTCTAGCGAAAATTGATGCGGTCTTCCCATGCGTTTTTTTTTATTCTCTTCTTCTAGAGACAGGTCATCTTGAATTGTAGATCCCAGGTAGCAGAATTCATTTACGGCGTCCAGCTTGTTATCGTCTATGAGGATGGATGGTGGTGCTGTAGCAGGTGGTTCCATAACATTAGTTTTCTTTGTTCTAATGGTTAGGTCATACTCTTTGCAAGCCTTAGAGAAGCAGGACATTAGTGACTGAAGCTCCTCTTGTGAGTGTGCCACTACCGCTGCGTCGTCCGCGAAGAGCATATCTCTTATGAGGATGGTTCTGGTTTTAGTTTTGGCCCTCAGTCTAGCAATATTTAGAAGTTTGCCATCGAATCGGGAATGAAGATATATGCCTTCGGCGGATTTGTCAAACACGTGGTGGATTAGCATTGAAAAGAGTATTCCAAAAGGGGGCCAGGACACATTCTTGTTTGTCTCCGCTGTTTATACTGAAAGTTTGGGAGCAGGTGCCGTTGAACTGCCCTGTGTCCATCATGTTTTGGTGGAAAGAGACAATAATGTTTAGCAGCTTGGGTGGACAACCTATTAACTGTAAGATTTTAAAAAGGCCTTCTCTGCTGACTAGATCAAAGGTCTTTGTCAGGTAGATGAATGCGATGTACAAAGGCATTCTTTGCTCTCTGCACTTTTCCTGAAGTTGACGGATGGAGACAATCATGTCAATTGTGGATCTTCCTGAGCAAAAGCCGCAACGTGATTCTGGATAGACTCGATCAGCAAATTTCTGTAGCCTGGGAAGTATCACTTGAGCAAATATTTTGCCTACAATGCTCAGGAGAGAGATTCCCCTGTAGTTGTTGGTAACAAAAAAATAAATAAATATATGGTTACTGAGAAAGGTTTTCTTCAAATTTTGCCTTTTCGTAGCCTCCGCCCATGTAGACCTTGATGCTGATAACCTAAGGGAAAGAACTTAAAATGCTCATAGTAACAATGCACCAGATAACATTTTGTAATACACTAAGGCTCGAAAGCTAAACCTAAAAGAATATAATGTAAGGTCTTCTTTTCTTAACCTACATTTTTTACTTTTACTAAACTATGTATACTACATTACTTTTCAGAAAGCCTCAAACAAACATCCGAGGCGTCAAAAGGAGTCAGTGTAACAGTACGACCGAACTTAGAGTGGACAAAGCCAAGAACAGCAGCGAATGTGCACCGACTCTACCGAAACACGCAGAACGTAGTTTGGTGAAGAATAAAGTTTCAACAAGTAAATCTCAGGTCAATAAAATGTTCAGCCCCTTTCTTTCATGTATATCTTTTTCTAGAGTGGGCTCGGACAAAACTGCTCATAAGATTACGTCATTGAATGCCACTGGCGACTCCCAAACTGAGCGCGGATGTAACCAACACAACCCAGAGGCACCCAAAGCAGATTCCAGTTTGAACATTCAACAGAACAAGCAGACAAACTATTTGGCGGAGCTGAAAATTTCCCCCCAGCTTTTTGAATGTAAGCCCTCGGAGCTGGTGATCACGTTCAAGTCGGCCAGTAGCAAGACTAAAACAAGAAGTAACTGGACACAGAGTTTCGACCAAACAAAATGTATCCAACCATTCGCCACGGACACTTTGCGAGTTACTGGAATGAGAAAACGGGACGAAACGTCTCCAAGCAAGACGTCATCTAGCAAGACTTCTCCAAGCAAAACATCTCCAAGCAAGACATTCACTAACAGTAAAAAAATGTATCATGCACAGAGTGCAGTTCCAAGCGTCCTAAAATGTGAGACCAGCTTGTCAAGTGAAGACTCGGCGTCAAACAGTTTAGTCAGTGTCAATGACTATATAAAACATTGGGCCATGTCCAGCTACACAGAGAACGCAGCGTACGTCCAAGAAGATCACTTCCCATCCAAGCCAACTCTGTCACCTCCACCATGCAAGAAAGTTTTGGAACCTTTGATTTCAAAGGAGACAAGTAGAACATATTTTGACAGCTTTGTAAGTGAGAGCAATAATTGGGGCGCCGACTATGACACCATTCCCCATTTTGATGGCTACAATTACGCCCAATGGTGTTCTCAATGTGAAGGCGTCTTGTCCTATTCTTACCCTAAAAACACTCCATTGAAATATAATAGAGCTGACACCCACCGGAGTTCTAGCCTTGTTAACATCAAATTAGCCACTAAGATCGAAGACAAAGTGCTCAAGCAATTAAAGGAGATGAAAAGCCGATACATGCCTAACTCTACAGATAATAATCTACGTTACCAGGAAGCGAAATTTAGGTTACTGAAATTTTTTAACATCTATACGCCTGAAAACTTCGTGGCCAGGAGACCAGCGAAATCACCCCCAGCAGAAAAAGATACAATTTACGATTACGAGCATGTACGCATGATTGAGTCTCTGACGTCACTAGAGGAAGAGAAGCATTGTCAGCTACAGTATGGCGAGAGGCTGCAGTGTAGCAAGTATGGTGAGAGGCTGCAGTGTAGCAAGTATGGTGAGAGGCTGCAGTGTAGCAAGTATGGTGAGAGGCTGCAGTGTAGCAAGTCAGAACATGGAATATTGACGTCATCCTTTCCCTCCATTAGAGAACTAGAGGCCCTGACTACAAATGGACCTATTGAAAGGCAACTGTACTCTGATTTCAATGAGTTGACTGATGACAGTAGTGCTGAAAATAGCAAACAGCGTAGCCTGCTAGCAGAGTTGGGGGACAAACAACTAGAGGTCTTAAAGCATAAATGTGTTACTGACTTAAACACTTTGCCGGAAGACTTTTCGGAACTGTGCCAGTCAGATACAATGAACAGCAATGATTCTGTTCCATCTGTTTCAATCAAACTTTCCTCTTTTTTAAATGCCAGGGAGACGGACTCAAAAGTAACAACAAAAACAGTGACTGAAAAAACTGTGATCAATGTTTTCCAACACAATACCGCCAATTATTTGACAGATTCTCAAAAGTACAACGCAGATAGCACTGTAGTGGAACAACGAACGAAATCTTATTTTCCAAAAGTTATTGACATACATTGCAAACAAACCGCTGGAAACAGGTCACCACAAATGCTATTGGTTCCGCCGCTATCAAATGTAGGCTCTTTCTCTAGCACCAATAGCAAAAAATGCCCGGACCTTAAAAAATCCCCATTAAAAATACCATCTCCCCAACTGACAAAAAGTGCCATTCAGACAGTCCAGCAGCGGGTTACTTCAGCCAGAATTAAAGAAGATCCAAAATTAAAATCGAGGCTGAAATCAAAATCTGATCTCATGAACAGATTTAGCTTCAAGAATTGGAAGCGTGGTGCATTGAACAATATGAAACGTGCAATGGAAAACAAAGTCAAAACTAAACCGAAACTGATCGGTTTACCGAAACAAAATATCGGCTGTGAGCCAGGCAAAATCAAAAGCATAGAGCCGGCAGGAAAGAAACAAACTTGTCCGGAAACTTTGGCAAGTAACAGCTTAGTTCGAGCTAGCTTAGAAAACACAAAACCTCACCAAGCAACTATGCAATTAAGCACATGTACACTGGATAGTTTGAAAACAGGTCCTGAAACGCTGGACAGTAACGAATATATTACAGCTGACTTGGTAGACACACGGTCAAGTCATGAGGTGTGTGAACCTCAAGAGCTCATTACAGCTGACTTGGTAGACACACGGTCAAGTCATGAGGTGTGTGAACCTCAAGAGCTCATTACAGCCGACTTTATGGACACACGGTCAAGTCATGAGGTGTGTGAACCTCAAGATTTCATTACAGCCCAATCAAGCTTGCAACACTTCGAAGACGCCAAGGAGGAAAGGCTCAACTCAAGGGACCAATGGAAAACATCCAAGAAAGAATTGAAAAACATAGACTCGCGTCTGCTGCTGAAGCAGCTAAGTAATGAAATGAATGTCTTGAAGTTCTTGCAGCCAAGGGTAAGTGCTACCGAAGAGCCGTCTTACGAAGTGCTGACTGATTTTCAGTCTTTGTATAAAGAAGATAATTTTCTTCTGTCGACCTGTAGAGATGATCGTGGAGATGATCATGGAGATTATCTTAGTCTAGTGTCCACGCAAACCCTCTCCGAGCTAGCTAGTTTCAAACAAAGTAGAGGTATATCTGATTTTACAAACGCGTTAGAGACCGTTGTAACATCCTATTTGGATGTTATATCGGAAAAAAGTGGGTCAACAATGAGCCAAAGTGTAATTGACTCCTGCGAGCATCTGCCTGAAGATTCAGAGGACATACTTGGTGTCAGCTATCAAGTAGCCAAGGATCATTCTACTTACAAGTCCCAAGTCAAATACAATATTGATCGTTTTCGAAATATTGCTGTGCAGTCAGAAAGCACACACCAAAGTAGTTTACCTTTAGATCAGATCACAGAGAGTGGAACCCATAATAGGCCAATGACACATTTAGAACTGAACGCTGAATATTCAAATAACTTAAAAACAAAGAACTTGAAATCCCTACAGGGAAATGTAGAAAAAGAAGAAAAGATTCTAGAAAAACTAGACAGTACTCTTGAAAGTAATGAACATTTGAAACTATGTCAAAGTTGTAGAACTACAGATAGCACACAAGATATTCCCCTTTTAACTCAGATTTTGGAAACTATTTCTGAAGAAGTATTTGCAACGAATAGAAGCCCATCGAATCAGCTAGATGTACCATTGGCCAATCATATTGAATCGACCCCATCACCTAAGTCTATGCATGAAGTCAAAAGTCTCCATGGAACTAATCCTAGGTCTACATCAGAAGCTGTTCAAAAAGTTCCATCTGTTTTAGAGTGTGGTGTACACGTAGATTTTGACGAGCCAAAAAGTAGAGCGACTTCCTTAGCTGTAAAAATGAAAAGATGTCTGACGGACATAGTAAGATCAGAGAGACAGGTCAGTCCCAGAAGTATACATTCCAGTACACATTCTCACCTTCCAAGGTGGAAATTCAGCCATTTGCACAAAACAAGTGCTCCACCGACATGTACTCAACAGAGTGCAGATAATGATTTGACTAAACCACGCAGCGGTTCGGAAATAATGATTAAAAGCCAAAAGTTACAAGATGAAAAGATACATCTTGAGAGTTTAATCAATGTGGTACGGAGTCTCAGCTTAAGGAAAGCTTCTACGAAACCGCCAGATAATAAACAATGTCCTAGTGTCGGCCCAAGAAAACAGTCAGTCAACAATAAACAATGTTTTAGTGTCAGCCCAAGAAAACAGTCAGACAACAATAAACAAGGTTTAGGTGTCAGCCCAAGAAAACAGTCAGTCAACAATAAACAATGTCTAGGTGTGAGCGCTGAGCAAATGACCAAAACTAAACTAGCCAAAAGGTCCGCTCATACTTGTCGTAAACCTAGCATTGAAAATGTTATTACTAAGCCGAGTGCTAATAGTCCATCGTTAACCAAAGATCCTATAAATCAATCAAGTACTTGTAAACAAACAAATACTCTTGAACAAACAAGTACTTACGAACAATCAAGTACTCCTAAACATCCCAGTTCTCTTGAACAACAAAGTACTCTTGAACAGTCAAGTACTTGTGAACAAAAAAGTAATCAGGAACAAACAAGTACTCGCGGAAACCCTAAAACTTTTAATCAACAAATTAATCATGAACAACCAAACACTGGTGAAGCACTAAGTACTCATCAACAACCAAGAACTCGTCGTAAATCAGGTACCCTTGAACAACCAAGTACTCGTAAACCATCAAGTACTCGTCAGCCATCAAGTTCTTGTGAAACTCAAAGTACGCATGAGCAACCAAGTTCTCATGAACACCCAAGTACTCATGAACAACCAAGTACTCATGAACAACCAAGTACTCGTGAACAAACAAGTTCTCATGAACAACCAAGTACTCATGAACAACCAAGTACTCATGAACAACCAAGTACTCGTGAACAACCAAGTACTCATGAACACCCAAGTACTCGTGAACAACCTAGTACTCATGAACAACCAAGTACTCGTGAACAACCAAGTTCTCATGAACAACCAAGTACTCATGAACACCCAAGTACTCATGAACAACCAAGTTCTCATGAACAACCAAGTTCTCATGAACACCCAAGTACTCGTGAACAACAAAGTACTATTGAACAACAAAGTACTCGTGAACAACCAAGTTCTCATGAACAACCAAGTACTCGTGAACAACCTAGTTCTCATGAACACCCAAGTTCTCGTGAACAACCAAGTACTCGTGAACAACAAAGTACTTGGGAACAACCAAATACTCATGAACAACCAATTACCCCTGAGCAACCTAGTGTTAATAAAAAACAAAGTACTCGTAAACAAATAACTACTCATGAGCAACAAAGTACTCGTAAATCAAATATTTGTGAACAACCAAGTACTTATAAGCAACCAACTAAACGTGAACAAATAAGTACTCAAAAACAACCACTTTCTCACGAAATAAAGAAAAAAACGAACATAAATTTACCAAAACGTAACCTTTTTACTAAAGCCAAATCTAGCGGAGACATCTCATTACGAAATAAACAATTGAAAGAAGTTGAAGCAGTAAATACGAAATTACAACCAAAGAGCCAAATCAAAGCTCCTCCTCAATTACCTCTAACAAAAAAGGCACGTCCAAAAGAGTTCCGCAAGGAAGACACTCCAGTAAAAGGCCACAGCGATTCGCTAATGCTTCAGTCAAATGCCTGTACATCATCTTCGACTATGACGCCCAGACACACACAGAGTGATAGTGCTAAGCCTTGTAGAAATGGAACAAAATCTACTAGCATTATATCCAAAAAGTGTATCCTCCCAAAAATCCACAGGCAGGATAAAAGCTCGCTTTCGGGACACCAGAACAAACAATCTCAAAAGCAGTCTGCCACACCCACGAGCACACAGAAACACAAACAGACCAAAACTGCTGTGGCGAAATCCAAATTTAGTTTGCCACGTGAGGTGAAACATTGCAATGAGGCTAGGAAGTCCAAAGCTATGGCTCAAGAATTCGACCCAAAACAAACTCCATCGTTTCAAAGGAAACTTCAGTTTCTTGTAAAGACTAACAAATGTGTTTGTAAGAGTGCACTACAAGCCAAACATGTTCTTGCATTAATTAAAAGATCAAACGATGTTATCAATAACAAGAAAGTTGTTCTGACTCCAAGCAAAACGGAGAATGGACAAACAAATCAGAAAGGGCAAAGCAACGCAAAAAAGCAATGCAAAAAAATGTTGAAATCAACCAGAGTTGAGAAAAGTTCTCACAAGAAACTTGAGCTTGTCCGAAGCTCAAGCTCCGTGAAGTCTGAATCGACCAAAATCTCGAACATTCTAATCCCCACCAAAAGTTTACTGTTTAAAAAACACAGGTTGAAATTGAAATCAAAATCTTTAAATAGCAACGTGCCCACTGCAAAAAATTTTACACACGGTCATGTTCATCAGCTTGAGAAATTAAAAAAGTTTTACTCAGATCATCAAGTCATTGACGTTCTGAAGAGTAAATCCTTGAACTATCTAAAAAGCAATTTGCTAGCCAACAAATCAACCGACGTATGCATAATTCATTCAACATCTACCATTCAGCTTCAGGGTTTGTCTCAGTTTGATATGCTTCATAAGGTATGCAGCTCCCAGAAGAGAAATGTTGATGAAGATGCGTGTCAGGAAGTTGATGTTAAGAATTCCAAATCGAGATACGAAAACTCCACGGCGACTCGAATATTTCAAAATTCGGTTTCTGAAAATAATTTGGAACAAATCAAATTCAATCAGAACCTGAGTATTTTTGAAAATTCTATCAAAAACATTCCTTCCACACAAGTTGTGCCAAGCAAGGAAGATAGACATTTGATCAAAGTAAATCCTCTAGGCAATGGGCTCAACCAACAAATAGACTTTGCGACGTCCTACAAAACTGCTGAAAGAGATGCTCAGTCCACAACAGACCAAAAGCAATTAAAGCAGAAACATATTTCTGGCGCGCCTTCTAAAATGTCCTACAACACAATCAGTTTTATTTCTAATGAGAATTTGAAAACTGCAACAGCTGGAGATGATACCATAGTTAATACTTTAACAGCTAGGTGTGACAGGATTGATACTACTTTAACAGCTGATTGTGACAGGATAGATACTACTTTAACAGCTGGTTGTGACAGGATAGATAATATATTAAGAGATGGAGACGAAAGGGAAGAGAAACCATCTATTTCCGCAGAGACAGTGAAACCGAGAGAGACAAGTGGAAGAGCTTTGAACCAAACGCGTGAAGTAATTAATGTGTGCAAAACAAGTCGTTCCTTGTCTTCCTCTGAAAATACCAAATCTGTCTCTCAAATCGGAAGCGGTGAAAGCAATGGCTTGTCTCGACCAAACACATTGAGATCCCTTGAACAGAGCCCCACTTTATCTATTCCAAAACCAAGGCAGCAAAATGAAATTACACTTGTCACTGCATGTTCAGTCCAAGGTCCCGGGGCCCAGAACAGCGAGGAATTTTCCGACGAGTCACAATCCTCACAGCTGTGCAATTTCGATACCATGAAGTTATCATTGATTGAAAAGGAGGTCGAAACATCAAAGCCAGTGGATCTTAAAAAGGAGGTCACATTAATAAAGTCCATGGATCTTGAAAAGGAGGTCACATTAATAAAGTCAATGGATCTTGAAAAGGATGTGACATTAACAAAGTTTATGGATCTTGAAAAAGAGGTCACATTAACAAAGTCAATGGATTTATTACTTGAAAAAGAAACCAAAACATCTAAGCAAGAGGAACTATTCGTTGAAAATGAGGCCGAAAGAACTAAGCCCAATGATCCATTGGTTGAAAAGAGGTCCAAAGCAACAAAGCCCAAGGATCCATTGGTTGAAAAGAAGTCCAAATTAACAAAGCTGAAGGATTCATTGGCTGAAAAAGAAACCGAAACAATGTTCATGGATAAAAATACAACTCCAAAGCAGCTACCAAAATATTGCAGCCACATTCAACACACACCAAAGATCAGTACCCAGACATTTGACCCTAAACAGTTCATATATCCAGAGGAGCAAGAACTATCACCAAAAGAAAAACGGCTTCCAGAATATTGCAGCCACATACAACACACACCAAAGAGCAGTACCCAGACATTGTACTCTAGACAAACCATGTATCCAGAGGAACAAGAACTATCACCAAAAGAAAATCAAATTTCATTTACAACACCTGACAAGTTGTACCTAAAACTGAGAGTATTACAAACAGATGATAGTGTCCGTGACACTTTGAAGGAGTCGCAGATACACACACAGGAATGTGTGGATACCAATCTGATCATAAATAGCCCACACTCACTTCAACTTATCTTGGATGAATTTATCAAAAGTCCTTTAAATCAACCGTTGCCAAAAATAAATATTATAGAGACCAAATTACAGCGCAATGCAACCACTGCACAGAAAGCAGATAAACAGTTTGAACATTATCACGAAGTGACGAGCTCATTTCGTACAACAGTTTTAAAACATGGTTCCCAAATAAACCCAGAAACTAATTTCGTTTCTACTGTAGCTAAATCTCAACAATTATTATTGGAGCCTAGCTCTAGTAATGTTTACTTTGTTTCAAACCCATCAAAAGCAAGTGAGCAGCAGGCTGATTCCAAGACTACACTGTGTACAAATTGTGAGCAGCAGGCTGATTCCAAGACTACACTGTGTACAAATTGTGAGCAGCAGGCTGATTCCAAGACTACACTGTGTACAAATTGTGAGCAGCAGGCTGATTCCAAGACTACACTGTGTACAAACTCACAAGGAGGGCAGTGGAAGAAAACTATGGAGAAGATTAAAGAAAAATTACAACGTGAACGCCCCAAGAAAGATAACAGCTCACTGACAAAAAATGATTCAGCTTTGTTACAGGTCTTAGTATGTACCGAGAAAAAAGGTGATTGCATATTCTGAGCTAAATATATTCTTCTCAATTCAACTTAATGTGGAAGACACAGATAGGATAAATTGCAATGGTTTCTATTCCGAAGGTTAAGGATGATTGCAGTTTTTCCTTTTGCTACGCAAACCCTGTTTTCCCGCACAATGCAGACAAAACCGTTGTCCGCCAGGGGTCGCTTTAAGTTGTCTCAATGTCTTCTTCGACTGTCTGCTACAAGGGCTGGGCCTCACACAGTGTGTCAGAGTAGATTCACATATTTATAAAAGTTTTCTTAAAATCTATCACAATGAAAAAGCTTTGCCGATAAATAAATATATATATAGATATAGATTATTCTCTGGCTAGGTCAGTACTTTGTCAATTGATTATATTATATTATTTTGTGGCTAGGTCAGTACTTTGTCAATTGATTATATTATATTATTTTGTGGCTAGGTCAGTACTTTGTCAATTGATTATATTATATTATTTTGTGGCTAGGTCAGTACTTTGTCAATTGATTATATTATATTATTTTGTGGCTAGGTCAGTACTTTGTCAATTGATTATATTATATTATTTTGTGGCTAGGTCAGTACTTTGTCAATTGATTATATTATATTATTTTGTGGCTAGGTCAGTACTTTGTCAATTGATTATATTATATTATTTTGTGGCTAGGTCAGTACTTTGTCAATTGATTATATTATATTATTTTGTGGCTAGGTCAGTACTTTGTCAATTGATTATATTATATTATTTTGTGGCTAGGTCAGTACTTTGCCGATAATAGGTTATTTTGTGGCTAGGTCAGTACTTTGCCGATAATAGGTTTTTTTGTGGCTAGGTCAGTACTTTGCCGATAATAGGTTATTTTGTGGCTAGGTCAGTACTTTGCCGATAATAGGTTATTTTGTGGCTAGGTCAGTACTTTGCCGATAATAGGTTATTTTGTGGCTAGGTCAGTACTTTGCCGATAATAGGTTATTTTGTGGCTAGGTCAGTACTTTGCCGATAATAGGTTATTTTGTGGCTAGGTCAGTACTTTGCCGATAATAGGTTATTTTGTGGCTAGGTCAGTACTTTGCCGATAATAGGTTATTTTGTGGCTAGGTCAGTACTTTGCCGATAATAGGTTATTTTGTGGCTAGGTCAGTACTTTGCCGATAATAGGTTATTTTGTGGCTAGGTCAGTACTTTGCCGATAATAGGTTATTTTGTGGCTAGGTCAGTACTTTGCCAATTGATGATGGATTATTTTGTAGTTAGATCAGTACATTGCCTATTAATTATAAATTAATTTTGTGGCTAGGTCAGTACTTTGCATATTGATTATACATTATTTCGTGGTTAGGTCAGTCTCTTTGTTGTTTCAAATCCTAAAAAATCGTCTTCATTAACATTCCGATGACTCCACAACGCTAATGTTGCACTTATTTTCCCTTTAGATTTATAATTACTGCCATCTTATTTTGAATAACTAACTCTAATGCTAAATGGATCAATATACAAGTCTTTTTTCTTTAAAATATGAATTGAAATCAAAGAATTATTTGCAATTTTGTTGCAGATACTATTCCAGTGAGGCCATCAAACTCTGTCAATGATTTGACAAAAGAATTCACTTTAGTGCCAGAGCTTTCAAGTGGGACTCGGGACAGAAAGGAATTAAGTTTAGAAAGAAAAAGAATTAGAGCAGATACGAGTCCTTTGACTACCAAGAAAAAAAGACGAATTTTAGTCTCTGATCACAGCAAAAAGAAGTTGAAACATCGCCAAAGAATTCAGACCAAAAACTTGGCTACAAAGCTTGCACAAAGTCATACATTATCCATTTACCAGCAAACTGCTACTAGCCCAGAGGCCATTAGGAATGAGTCAATGGCAGACTTATCCATCGTGGACAAACAAAGTTTAGTTATTGCCATTCATAAAGCTACAGAAAGGTACCAGACTGAGATCCCAGAACAAAATCATTGTTGCTCAAGAGATGTCCATTTACCAACAATTGTATGTAGTAATAAATACAGTCCGCATTCAAAAGTCTTGCAAGTAAATGAGGCGCCTAGAGATCTGGAGAGTCTTTTAAATCTGGAACTCACAAACATGGATGAGGGACTAGAAAGCAATTTTTATTTCGACACAAAGCACCTGTTTAGCAATCAGTGTAGAGGCAGCCACACTTTAAGCAGGCATAGAAAAAGAGCTAGTCAGCTTACAGGCTTGCTGGCCAATCACTTGACAAGTTCTAGAGAGAATGACGTGAAAAGATACAACAGCGGATTCAATGTTCAGATTAAGGGAAGTAAACTCACTGAAACTCAACTAAAGGACAGAACTAACGCCAGACAGTGTGAGACGTTTCTTAGCGCTGGTTCCAAAGCTACTGATAATCAAGTACCTAAAAAACTTAATGAGTTTCTTCAGAGCAGAGGTTCTACTGACTTCTACCTCCAGCAGGTGTCCAGGTCTATAGGGTCGACAGTGACTAACAGTACGCAATCAAGCGAAGACGAGGAGAGACTAATAGCGGTTTTGGAGCAGCCTCTTAGAATAAATCACAGCCGTAGCAGGGGGAAGACTGCTGCATCATCCGACAGTTCCAAGCACGCTTGGCTTTGCAAAACTTGTTTATCCCAGGGGATTGAAGATCCTAAAGAATTTCTCGATGTTGGTTTCAAACAGGGAACTGTGTCTGGATCATACAGTGCAGTGAAAGTGCTGACACAATCGGAACTAATAACTACCAATACAGAGAAAGAGAGCATTGAAGTCAATAGTGATCAGTATATTCAGTGTACTGTTCCCTGCGATGCTGTAGTTACATATGATATCGTGGCAGAAGAGGATGAGACCACATCTTTGGTTGCCACAAAACCTTCAACGAAGAAAACTGATTCTTTAGGCCAACAAGATATTAAAATGTCTGTAAAATATGACACTAGAATTTCATTGAATTACGGCAGATATAAGAATAATGTGCCAGTTAGGCTTAATAGTTTTGTGTCACTAAGACAGGATCGTGACGTGCTAGTCAAACATGACATAGATGTTACAGTCAAACATGACAGGGATGTTACAGCCAAACATGATAGGGCTGTGGCAGCCAAACATGACAGAGATGTGGCAGCCAAACATGACAAGGATGTAACAGCCAAACATGTCAGGGATGTGGCAGTCAAACATAACAAGGATGTGGTAGCCAAACATGACAGGGATGTGGTTGTCAAACATGACAAGGATATGGCAGTCAAACATGACAGGGATGTGGCAGCCAAACATGACAGGGGTGTGGAAGCCAAACATGACAGGGATGTGGTAGCCAAACATGACAGGGATGTGGTTGTCAAACATGACAGGGATGTGGTAGCCAAACATGACAGGGATGTGGTTGTCAAACATGACAGGGATGTGGCAGTAAAACATGACAGGGATGTGGCATCCAAACATGACAGGGGTGTGGAAGCCAAACATGACAGGGATGTGGCAGCCAAACATGACAGGGATGTGGCAGTCAAACATGACATGGATGTGGCAGTCAAACATGACAGGGATGTGGCAGCCAAACATGACAGGGATGTGGCAGTCAAACATGACAGGGATGTGGCAGTCAAACATGACAGGGATGTGGCAGTCAAACATGACAGGGATGTGGCAGTCAAACATGACAGGGATGTGGCTGTCAAACATGACGGGAATGTGGCTGTCAAACATGACAGGGATGTGGCAGTCAAACATGACAGGGATGTGGCAGTCAAACATGACAAGGATGTGGCAGTCAAACTTGACAGGGATGTGGCAGTCAAACATGACAGAGATGTGGCAGTCAAACATGACAGGGATGTGGCAGTCAAACATGACAGGGATGTGGTAGTCAAAAATGACAGAGATGACAAACTCAACATTGACGTTTCAATGACAAAAGATCGAGACTTGATGGCCATTTGCGATATGGATTTTACTACTAAACGAGATAGAGATTTGAAAATAAAACACGATAGAGGTGATGTCTCACTCAAACATCACAGAGATGTGTCACTCAAATATCACAGAGATGTATCACACAGAGATGTATCACTCAAACATCACAGAGATGTGTCAGACAAAGATGTGTCACTCAAACATCACAGAGATTTGTCAGACAGAGATGTGTCACTCAAACATGACAGAGATTTGTCAGACAGAGATGTGTCACTCATACATCACATATATGTGTCAGACAGAGATGTGTCACTCAAACATCAAAGAGATGTGTCTGATAGAGATGTGTTATTCAAACATGACAGAGATGTGTCACTAAAACATCAAAGAGATGTGTCTGATAGAGATGTGTTATTCAAACATGACAGAGATGTGTCACTAAAACATCAAAGAGATGTGTCTGAGAAAAGAGATATGTCACTCAAACATGACAGGGATGTGTCAGTCAGAGATTTGTCACTCAAACACCAAAGAGATGTGTCTGCAAGAGATTTGTCACTCAAACATGACAGGGATGTGTCATTCAGAGATTTGTCACTCAAACATCAAAGAGATGTGTCTGAAAGAGATTTGTTGCTCAAACATGACAGGGATGTGTCAGTCAGAGATTTGTCACTCAAACATCAAAGAGATGTGTCTGAAAGAGATTTGTTATTCAAACATGAAAGAGATGTGTCGGATAGAGATTTGTCACTCAAACATCACAGAGATGTGTCAGACAGAGATATGTCACTCAAACATCAAAAAGATGTGTCTGATAGATTTGTGTCAGTGAAACATGACAGGGATGTGTCAGTCAGAGATGTGTCGACCAAACATCAAAGAGATGTATCAGTCAGAGATGTGTCGAGCAAATATGACAGGGATGTGTCAGTCAGAGGTGTGTCGACCAAACATCAAAGAGATGTATCAGTCAGAGATTTGTCGAGCAAACATGACAGGGATGTGACAGTCAAACACGATAGGAATGCGTTAATTAAACGTCCCAAAGATAGAGATGTATTGATCAAATACACTGATGATGTGATAGTCAAACATGATAGGAACATGTCAGTTGAACATGATAAAAACATGTCAATCAAAAATAAGAAAGAGAAATTAATGAAAAGTAAAAGTTTTGCGTCAGTTAAACGTGACACTGATTCGTCAGACAATAATGGAAGCTGTGTGTCACTCAACCGAGGTAGTAGTCACTTGTCAATCAAATATAATAAAGATGTTTCAGTCCTCTATGACAATCATGTGGGATCCAAAACTCTAAGTGATGTGACTCTTAAACATAAAAATGACATTTCAATCAGTCATCTGACACACTATATAACTAAGTATGAAAGGGATGTATTTGGTAGACAGAACATTGCTTCTTTACCTACCTCTGACACTAATCAACGAATACAATTCAAAGGGTTTCCATCTCTCACTTCTAATAAAGATATTTGTGTTCAAAATGTGACAGTTCATCAAGGTAGAGATGTGCTCATTCCTAAAGATAGAGACGTTTTTAGTAACAACCTGGAGCAAGTCACGACGGACAAAGTCTCACCAGTGAATATTGCCATCCACTCCGATATGTTATGTCCTTCATCTATTGTTAGGGGAACAAAGCCAAATATTGCCATCCACTCCGATATGTTATGTCCTTCATCTATTGATAGGGGAACAAAGCCAAATATTGCTATCCAGTCCGATATGTTATGTCCTTCATCTATTGATAGGGGAACAAAGCCAAATATTGCCATCAACTCCGATATGTTATGTCCTTCATCTATTGATAGGGGAACAAAGCCAAATATTGCCATCCACTCCGATATGTTATGTCCTTCATCTATTGATAGGGGAACAAAGCCAAATATTGCCATCCACTCCGATATGTTATGTCCTTCATCTATTGATAGGGGAACAAAGCCAAATATTGTCATGAACGTAGGTCGAGACACAAAGGATGCCTACTTGCTGAAGTCTCCAGGATTTGATCTAGAGTCCCGGCCTAATTCTTTCTTAAGCATAGGTCGAGACTTAAAGGATACCCACTTGCTAAAGTCTTCAGGACTTGATATAGAGACCTGGACAAACTCTTTCTCAAGCATTGGTCAAAACATAAAGGATGCCAACTTGCTGAAGTCCCCAGCACTTGATCTAGAGTATCGGCCAAACTCTCTTTCGAACCATAGCCGAGAAATACATGAAGTCCACTTTTCAGAAATGTTTCTTACGCAGTCAACTATCGACAAGATCTATGCAGAAAACGACAGGTCTCCAATGGAAGACATGGAGGCAGTCGAAAAGCAGAGGAGCAATCCGTCTACCAGTTCAAGCTCCATCGTACTCAGTTGGATAGGAAGTGATATCTCTCAGACTGACAATGTCCTTGCTGGGGCCGAGTCTAACGCCCAGGATGTGGACTGCTCAGCGAGTGAGAAGGTTCTCAAACAAATGGGCAGTTCAACAAGCACCGGTCTAACAGTCCACGTTGCCAAGGACTATTGCCAGATCAGATACAATCAAAGCAACATTGCTCAGATAAAGATTGACCCAATCCTGAATTATAACAAGACACGTAGCAATGCTTACGTGCAAAGCACTTGTTGGGATGACCAAGAAACTAACCAAGCCGCGAAAAACAAAGTTGAGACGCCGATCGCTTTTTCCTTACAGCAAGACGGGATGAAAACTATGATAGTTAAGTCAGTTGATGAATTGAAAGAAGCAACCAATCACGACTCGTCGGTGGATCATGCGGCATTGTTTCATAGCAACCAAAAATCTTGCCTGTTAGGGTTTCCGTTCACCTGTGTTCAGAAACAAGATTCTTTCTGTGCCTTACTCTCTAACTGTCGCTCGTCTGGTAAGAGAACTTACAACAGATTTGGTTATCCTCACAGCAAGGTTCTCTCTTATCAAAGGAACAAGTCAGAAAACATGACGCAGATCAAAACTATGATTAAGTCAGAACAAACTCAAGCTTCCGATACTGTTTTAAACTCGTCGCACGGAAGCAAGATCGTGGACTCAGAAAAAGAGTGTACAAAGCAGGCCCCACCAAGAAAAGACAACTCTACAAAACCCGAGAAAGAACGAGATTATAAATCACGTGAACAAATAAAAACTAAATTGGATCCAAACAAACGACTTCGAAAAGTTTTGCCGTTGAATCCATCCAGAAGTCGAAAACTTGCAGAAAACACGGTGCTCCTACCTCAACAGAAACATTCTCCAACTTCGGAACATTCTCATTCGGCTAGATCGTGCAATCCTTCAAAGACACGACTTTCTTCTTTGGGATTACGTGCTAATTCGACAACTTTAAACTGTAACAAACCTGACTGTGAACCAGGGAGTGACAGGACAAGGTCCACACCTCAATATGTCCCTCAGCTTTGGCCTGTGACAGACAATCTGTCTTGGCCGCTGACTTCGCAATGCAACTCAAATGAGGTGCCAAATAACAAAGATTCTCTCAGCGAGCCCGTAAATTGTACTAATAATAAGACCATTCAATCCGAGACAAATACTGCCACAGAGAATAATTCAACGCTTCAGATGCACCCACAACGGAAACCCAGGGAAGAAACTTTCGTTTTCGATAATGTAGCTTCAACTACGACGACAGTTAAAACTATCATTGAAATGTTTGAGAAAAGAAAGAAGTCCTAGGTGCTACCACTGAGGCTTGAATGACGACAAAACTCACTGGATCACATCTGTGGTAATGGTAATAACTACATGCTAGTTTGTCTGTCAGCCATTGTTTGTTTATTGTAGGAAGAAAGAACAGAGAAATAGTTCAATGAAATGTTTGGACTCAGGTTTTACCCAAGAACAAAACCCGAAAATAAAATAAATGAATGAAGGTGATTTTCTTTTTTTTTTTTTTTTTTGGATTTTCAAAATTTTTTTTTTATATCGGCATTCCACCAAATGGTGTTCTTGACTTAAAATGTTCAATTTTTATTTTCTTTTAGGAGGCAGGTAGAGATCTGGTTCCAAATAGCAAAACTAATCTGACATGTATGTGTACGTGAAATGTCCAAATAAACATAGGCCTACATTTCAATGAAAGCATATTTTAGTTTCAAACAACATAGACCTACGTTTAGAATGTTCCACCTAAATAGAGCCTAAGCATGTGTTAAACACAACCTTTTTGTTTTTGTTACTTTCAACAACTCAAAAGTTGCATGCAGTTGCTAGTTAGTGTCCACATCCCAACCCTCCAGACTCACGGGGGGGGGGGGGGGGGTCCAAGATTACTGTACCCCCCCCCTCCCACTTATAAGTTTGAAAACAACAAAATTCTTGCCTCATTTTCTTGCACTAACATATTCTGAAGTTATATTAGAACTCAAAACAGATTTGTAACTACACCTATATCAAGGTTGAACTCATAATAAACATGTGCACAAAATAGATCAGATGTGTCTAAGTGTGCACAAAATAGATCAGGTGTGTCTAAATGTGCAATCTGCTCTGTGTATTGAAATATTGAACTCAACAGTTCAAGATAAATCTAACTTTTTCTAAAAAAAAGTAAATTACAAAAGTCGATCAAATGCTTAGAGTTGAGGATTTTGTTTTATTGACATTATGACCTGTTCTATTAAAGTACAAATTACATAACATGGTAGATTATAATAACATTATAATTAGCATTAAAATCACCATAACATGTTGTTGTTTTTTTTTTTGCATTATTATCAATGACTGTAACATCGTTTATTGATCTCATAATAATATTACTATGAGCCAGTGAAAAAAATATTCTCAAAGCTTTTTGAGAAATGTGTACAAGCATAATAGCATTTGCAGTAGTACAAGATACAGTTTTGGAAATAAGCAAAAACACAATTCTTCAATAATATGTTTGTTGAAGTATTTGAAAGGCATTTCAGAAATCCGTATGTGCTGTAGCTCCTAGTTAATAATAATTGTAGCTGCTAATTGATAATGAGCGGTAGCTCCTAGTTAATAATGAGCTGTAGCTGCTATTTGATAATGAGCTGTTAAAAATATCAAGAATACAATAAACTGCAATGTATTAAGGTGATAATGAATGGCAAGCGCAAATCAACATTCAGCATGATTCCATCTAGAAGAAGGCCAGAATGCAAAAATAAAACAACAGCAAAATAAAATATGTATATAAAATACAAACTAAAATAAAACCCAACTGTTCACCCTTTAGAAACTAATTGTTCACACATTGAGACACAAATTAGAAACTAATTGTTGACACATTGAGACACACACAAATTTGAAACTAATTGTTCACACATTGAGACACAAATTAGAAACTAATTGTTCACACATTGAGACACACACAAATTTGAAACTAAATGTTCCCACATTAAGAGAGTACAAAACATATTTAGGATCTTTGCACTGTGAAAATCTAAGTCCCAATTCTTTTATCAAAATGATGTTCCAATGTATTACTATAGGAATTGGTTTCCTAAACAGAATATCCTCTAATGTGCTCTTCATTTTTCTGTTTTCCTTAAATTTCTTTACCTAGCGATGAATTGGATTCTAATCTTATTCATTGATTTAATGTTTTCAAAATGTGAATTGAATTAAAAACAACTTTAAAAGGCTGAGAGTTTATATGTTTTTAAGTTCAAAGACAAGGGGGTATTTATCTATAATTATTTATAATTCATGTAACTTTCTTTGATATTTTAAAACTACATTGTTACTAAGCAGTCCTAAACAGGCATTGAGAGAAAATGGTCTATGTTAAGATCTTCTTGAAACTCTCACAAGGCTTGGGCTAGCTGTGGAGAAGAAAAGTGATCTGTGAACTTGTTTTTAAAAGGAAAGAACAATATACATAAAAAATATGTTAAATTTTATAGTTTGTGGTACTCACTGGCTATTCTACCTATGACACATCTTCAGAAATTTTAAGGGAAATTTTATTGTATTTAATAATAGAAAAAAATTACTACTTTGTAACACATGGTCACTTTTATGCCATCATATAGGGCTTTGCAATTGCCAAAAAGACAAAACTATCTTTGTATTTTTGTTGCAGGTAATGTCCAGAAGTTGTCAGCACACTGTTGAGCAATTTGTTTGGTTTCTTTATTAGTTCTTTTAAATGCTTGTAGAGATTTAAGGCTAGGGTTTGTCAAGTGTGCAGACCTCTTTTCTTCACTATAAGGTTCCATCTAGAGTTACCAGGCACCTGAAGGCCAAGAGGAGGACACAAAGAATGAGAAAGCCTCAGAATGATGAAAAAGAAAAGACCTTAAAAAGTAGGCTTACAATGTATTTGATAAAGCATGACAGTAAATCTAAGGTTGTACCACTGCTATATTAAGTATCATATTTCTAGATGGCATTGTTCACAGCAGGCTAGTTTGTCATTCAGGTATGTCTACAAACCCATGCAGAGTCTTTCAGTGTTTACAAAATGCTTGGGATGGCAACAGTTTCAGGGGAGTAGCTTTTTTTTTTTTTACATTCTTGAATAGATGGATAGATCTGTTTATAAAAGAGGTAGTCAAAAACTGCCCATCTTTCTGCTATTTTGAAAGATTGAATTTGATGGATAAAAAACAATAGCAATAAACAACAGAGTTTAAGCTGAATGGAGGACATTAATGATATCTAATAACCCTAGGTTCAATCTTTATGAAGTTCACCTTAAATCAATCACATTTTTGCATTCTTGAAGTCCAAAGGCAATAAGGGCTATGCTCTAAATCATATCTTTTAGTTTCTCCCATCTGGTTGAGATGATCACAAAAGCCCAACAGCAGAAGTGTATCTAGGATTTAGTTCTTTAGTCACATTTGGAAGGGAAAAAAATGTCTCTTGAGCCATAAAATGTTTCAGGGATTCCTGTACAAAAATTTTGCTTTTAGGGAAAAAAACCCAACTAAGTATGGACTGCTTTCAAAAGCTCTATGATAAGGGTTTTAAGACTAAATTAACTTGAGTACAAGATATGTGATGAAGACAAACTCATTAAGACCAGATATTGAAGAGTTATCATTGTAAAAATAATGTCTCATTCTTCACATCTTCATGCTGATTTAACACCTTCTTATCACTTATTGTATATACCAGTAAATCTTTAAAAAAACAAAAACTTACTTATGAATTATCTACTAATCTTTTTCATTTTCTGGTAGAATCATTAAATCCTTTTTTGAGTATTCAATTCTCTCCAAAGACAAGTCAGGATTAAATTCTGTTACATGACTAATAGCTTTCAATAAGGCCTGTTGAAAACATTTCATAAGTGAAATCCTAAGATTTTAAAAGTATACATGATGAAAGTCTGCATTGCAGGACTAGACTTATGACAGTGCAAGATTGTATGACCTTCAATGGTACCACCATCAAAGTAATAAAATATGCATATTAAATATAAGAAAAGAATGAAAATGAGATTACATGTAGTAGCACTCTAATTGTTTATTCACAAATAGGATATGCTTTTAGAGATATGCTTTTAGAGGTAGAAATATTTTTCACTTCATTGATATTGAAGCTTGAAAGGGTAGTTGTCTACCTTACTCAAATCTAGCAGTGCCATAGCATGTGAAATCTGTTTTTCAAGTTTTCATTCCAATACTTACAGCAGTATGATCAAAATCTTCTGGAATCTTCTCAACAGGAACAACTGTTTTAGCTTTTTTTGTGGCTTTGTTCTGAATAAAAAAAATATTGATAAAAAATCTGAAAAGAATATAATTTTTAAAATCTGTTCTCATTAATTAATTCTTTGCCAACAAACAAACAAAACCAAATATTCCTATTCAAAAGTTTGAAACAAGTATGATGTTATAAACTCCTATGATATTATCAGTACCTTTGGATACATTTAATCAAAATTAGATTGAGAAAATGTTTCTTACACAAGAGGCAAGTAGGTTTCAGCTACATTGGAAAGAAAAGTTATATTAAAACATTCAAAATTTCTTTATTAATCTAAAGGCAACATTATTGTCACTGCCAATGATAGTATTTCTTTTTTGTTTTAAATTGCAATATTTAAAAAAACTAAATGCAATATTTCAAAACAACTATTCAATGATATTAATCATTTTGAGGTGATGTAGTTTTAAAACAATCATTAAAAAACTTGAATTGGGTTGGTCAATGTTGATTATAATTTCTACTAGAGCTACTTGTGTGTGTGTAACAGTCAGAATAAGAAACCTCCACCGTCTCCTGCTCAGGGCAATACAATTACTAACAAGAAGATAAGCACATGCTGAACATGTTTGTTGTTTTTTTCTTTTAACTGTGGTCCTAAACTATTTGTCTTTAGTATAAGGTCTCTTTAGGTCTAGCAGTTTATGAGACAAGTAATGTGAAATGTTTCTCTGAAGATATAAACCAAAGCACTAGTTCACCAACTCTCCCACTTGAAGATGAAGACAAAAATATCAAATATTAAAGAATTATTATTTACCATGTGCATGGAATAACTAAACCTTTTACACAATCAAAATGACCAGCTATCAATTGTTTTCCAAAACTAATTTTTTTAATTTATTCATCAAAAAAGTTTCATTTTGATAAAAGCAAACTACAAATGCATACTATTTTTAAAATAATTTTTGAAAACACTGAAATGCACTATTAAGATTGCTCAAACACTCACTCATATGGAATTTTTAAATGATGATGATATTCTAGATAATGTAGATCTAAGCTCATTGCTTTGAATGATTAAATAAATGATTTTCAATATCAAAGGATATAATTTTGAATTGATTTATTTTAATGAGTAGAAAGTAATTTTATTAAATCTTTAAACAAAAATGGCAAATAATATGCTTTCTCTAGTCATACATCCTATAACTCAAAATGAATATTAAATTTACCTTTTCCTTTGAATCAAGTTGAGGGTTCCTTTCACCACAGATACCTCCTGCTGTTGCAAGTTGACCCTATAAAATGTTTTTATATATTGTTTGTAGACATTATATAAATAAATACCTAGAAAGATGTATTTAAATTTTAATTACATTATAGACTAATTAGACTTACATCATAAAAATATAATGTGATAAGTCCTTTTTTATCAGATGTGGATGAACTTCTGTCTTCTTTAGTGCCCCGCTGTTGAACCTAGACAATTAACAAAATATTATTGTGTATAATAAAGATATAGACCATAATAAGTGCCAAAAAACACTGAACAATCAAGAATGTCAGTTTCAATATGTATCTAGTTGATAAAAAAGCTACAAATTGGGCACATCCAATGAGTCTGCTCATTTGGCAGTAGCTTAGGTAGCTTACCAGTAAGCTCAGGTTGAAGAATATGAAAAGGGCTCCATCCCATAGTTTGAGTATTATAAGAAATGAAGATAATTATGTAATGCTATTAGTAAAATCCCTAAACTTAGAGACACTTCAGTACAGTAAAGTAGCTATAATACATAAAACACTAAACCATAATTTACAAAAAGAGAAATAAAACCTAATGAAATAATGAGAAAGAGTATTCCATATGCTAGAACAATTTCATACAAGTACGCCTACTCCTTCTTTCCTAGTGCTATTAGAGAATGGAATGGGTTGCCTGAATCAGCAAGGAAAACCATTAACTTACCAGAGTTTAAGTCATTGATTAACATGCATAACTAGATTGACACATGAAATGTGTAGCGCATAATTATTTTCTTTTTTGAAGTAACGTCTGTAATATATAACGTAAGATAGCTGAAACCTCATGCAGGACAGCAGGGGGATGGTGGCGGGCAGGGTTAGAACCCAGGGCTATTATGGCAAATATCCATAGCACATTTCACACAAAAATACATTCCATCAATTCAGAATTCAGTAATGACTTCTAATAACAGTATTACATGACATTGTTAATTAATTTTTTTGTTTGGTATCTTGAACAAGGGAAAGAAATCATTTTGAACAGATGTGGTGGTATAAGTTGAATTAGCCACCAGAGGACTTTTTAACTCTTAGTGAACATTTTGTTTATGTATTTCAAACACCGTCACATAAACATTCACACAAGGATACCACTTTCTTCTCATCCCCTTTCCCTCTTGAGACAGCTAAAAGTTGAACAAAAACAATTGGTAAAAATATTTTCAATCCGACAGACTTATTCTGTTTAAGTTGGTATTAGCCAGACGTAAATATAATCACATGACTGATTGATACAATTACTCTTAATATAAGCTTAGTTTGTTTTTTTAACTATTTTTTTATATTTTTAAATTCTATTTATAGGCTAATTATTGTATAATTTTCTTTCTAATTTTCTTCAACTTATTATAAACCAATGCTTTTTAAAATATAATATTTAGGTTAATTATAAGCTGCTACAATGATTTATCATTCATTTTAGGATGCTTCTGATGACTATGTTGTCACAAGCCAAGTTAGTGGTATATTATTTCTGAATTTTTTTTATTCCTTACCAAGAAAGCCAAGAAAAAAAGTCCAGGGGAAATATTCAATAGCAATGATTTTTTTCCTTTCAGTTCTCGTTCTTTCTAAAAATCTTCAAAAACAAATTTTGCATGGAGTATATACATAAAAATATTTTTACAGCATTTTCAAAGTGGATTTATTGTATTAATCCTACAGTATTTTAAGATTATATTCTTATCTTATAAATTACTTATGTTAGTAAAAAAGAGCAGATTATTATGTCCTTTGTGTTAATCTTTTCATGCATGTTAATCAGTAACTTAATCTCTGCCAAGTCAGTTTTCCTGGCTGTTTCATGAAACCTATTCCATGCTCTAATAGCCTTAGGAAAGAAAGAGTATTTTTACAAATTTGTCCTAGAATAAGGAACAAGAAATGTGCCTTTATCTTTGTGTCTTTATGAGTATTTTATTAAGTTTTATTTGTATTATTGTCTATTATTATTTGTATTATTGCTACTTGACTTTTGAGTCTTCTCTCATGAAGGATTTCTAAATATAGTGATTAAAGGTTAAAAAAAGGTGTTACTCTAGTCAAATGTGAATATTTGTTTGTTATGAATCTCACTGCTCTATTTTGCATGTTTCTTTCTGTTTTGTTGAGTTGAGGGGTCCCAAACTTAAGATGCATATTCTAATATTTAGTGGGTTTTTTTTGTTTGTTCTTGTTTGATTTATAAATGTGTTTGAATAACCCCTAATGATTTTATTTTTTTTATATTCCTCAATATGTGGATTCCATAACTTTTCATTTATTATTACACCTAGATATTTTGAGTTTTAATCTGTGTGACAGGTTTACTAGGAATAAGATATGTTTATTTATATGTTTTAAGATTATTCTTACAATAAATGATCTATTTATTCTTCAAATCATATCTATTTAAATACATTATTCAAGTTTCCTTTTTGAACTGCATATTATTCCTATGCAAAATTACTTCAACATAACAAAAACACACAATACAGAGAAAAACAATTTTTTATAATTCTATAATTATACTTTTGTATAATACTTACTTTTATGGAAGTACATATTGGATAAAATAGTTCTCCAGAGAATGGTTTGCCATCTTTGTCATAGACATCTTCCCAGTAGAGTGGTCTAATGTCTTTTCCATACAAGGTTTTCCCACTCTTGTCTAACAATTGTTTTTTATCTTTGTCATAAGCTGGCTTGTCAAACAGGGGATTTCCATGCTTGTCAATGACTGGTTGTCCATCAACATAATAGAAAAGGTGCCCATCAATGTCATAAGCACCTCTCCCATCATAATTATAAAGTGGATTCTCATCTTTGTCAAATACTGGCTGACCATGTAAATGCTCCCCAGTTTTATCAAAAAATGGAATTCCATCCTTATGTACAATTAGCTCGCCTGTTTTATCTAGAAGCTGTAGACCATTTTTGTCACAGACTGGTTGCTTATTAACTGGTCGCAAATACAGGGGCTTGTTACTGCAGTCCAATAGCCTTTCACTCAATTTGCCAACCCCAACCACACCATACACTGGTTTACCATACAAAGGGCTTAAGTTCTTATCAAAAATAAGGTTGCCATTGTTGTCAAATAAAGGTTTTCCCACTACTCTGTGGCCATCCTTAAAAAACAAAGGTTTTTCATTGGCGTCTAATAGAATTGTTCCATCTTTTTGAACTAGGAGCTTTCCAGTGGCTTGTCTAGAGTCTGTTGGGTTACATGGTCTGCCATATTCATCATAAATTCTTTTTTTGTCCTCATTGAACATTGGTTGATCAAATAAAGCTGTACCATGCTCATCAAACAATGGGATGCTATCTGGATCCATAATCTATTAAAAAGTAATTTCAATGATATAAACACAACATATTTCAGATTATCAAAAAGTTTTCTAAGAAACAAGTAAAAAACAAATTTACATATAGATTTCTATGCTCCATACAATTATTTCCATTTAATAAAGTAAAGAAACTATGATAACATGCCCTTATTTTATAATCTTAATATTATCTTTAAAATTGCTATTAATGGGGACATCTTTCATGCTTATAGCACTAGGCATATAGCACTATGGTTAAATCTTTTTTGTGCACCAGTTGGGAGTGGAGATATCTAACATAAAGTTTCCATGCTGCCTTTAGGCGCTCAGCAAACAAAACTCTACTAGAGTCTGAATTTCACCTCAAGCCCCCCCCCCTCATGAAAGGTCGTCAAGCCTTAGCAGTTTTGGGCAGTAAACCACACATCCAACAAGTAGATCTGTAGAGATTAACTTTATTTTTATTTCTTAAAAAAATCATTTTAAAACATACTTAAATTTGTAAATCTTCATAACATTAGAAACTCTGTGACCATCTTTATTATCGGATGAATCATTCAATTTGTTATCTTTGCTAACTAAACTACAGAGTTAATTTCATCACCAGACAATCCAGCAAATAAAAGGTACAGAAGAAACAAAAAAGGTGTAAATGCAAATAATATTCAGAAAGGATTAAATCTTATAGAGAAAGAAAATGAACTGAGAACAGGAAAAAGCTGTTAACAAAAATTGACTTTTACCAAAATAGCATAAATGTATCAACAGCTCACCTCTAAACAAGTGTCAGTGGAACATAAGTTTCCATCTACATCATACAGTTTTGTTTTTTCATAACGCTTATGTAAAAGAATAAATTCTGTGAAATTTCAGCTTAATCCGAGATTGGGGTGTCGAAGAAATAACATGTACAAACTTTTTACCTGACAGAGTGAGTTGATATAAGCTTTGTTCTTGGAATAAAATAAAGGACTAAAAACTAAATGATGCATGTAATATGAACATCATTAAAACAATGTAAGCCCTATCTCTAACCAAAATAGCATTAATGTATCAACAGCTCACCTCTAAACAAGTGTCTGTGGGACACAAGTTTCCATCTACATCATACAGTTCTCCATAGTATGGTTTTCCATACTTATCATAGACATCCTCCCAGTATAGGGGCTTAACATCTTTGCCATACAAAGTGTGACCATTCTTGTCTGATAATATTTTGTTGTTCTTGTCAAATGCTGCTTTATGATACAAAGGTTTTCCAGATTTAAGGACTGGCTCTCCATCAAAATAGTAAAACTGTTGGCCCTCATTGTCACTAACACACTTGCAGTCATTATTGTATATTGGAATTCTATCTTTGTCAAATACTGGCTGGCCATGTAAATGATCTCCATGTTTATCAAAAAATGGTATTCCATTCTTGTGTTGGAGGGGTTTGCCTAATTTATCATACAGCTGTTGACCATTTCTCTTACTCACTGGCTGTCCTTTTGTTGGTCTCAAATATATGATATTGTCATCTTTATCAATAGAAGGATGTTCTTGTGGAACACCATACACTGGTTTGCCATACAATGGATTTCTGCTTTTGTCAACTATAGCTTTGCCAGAACTGTTATATAATGGTTTGCCCATCATTCTGTGACCATCTTTGTAATACAACCTCCTGCCTTTTTTATCAAGTAAAGGACTTTCATCTCTAGTAAACAAAGGTTTTCCTAATCCCAGAAAACCATCATTAGAATCAAATGGTCTGCCTCTCTCATCATAAATTCTTTTTCCATTCTCTTTATAGACTGGTTTGTAAAATAAGGCTTGGCCTTTCTCATCATAAAGTGGAATACTGTCTGGATCACAGGGCGGCTATGTAAAAGTGGAAATAGAAATATATTAATGCATGCGGAACATATTTTTTTAATGTTCTTAATTATTACTCTCAACTAGCACTTTCCTAATAGGTAATCATTTTTAAATGTATTTATTATAAATAAAAAAAAGAAGAACAGCTAGAATTCAAACTCGTTGGCTAAAGCCTTCGTAGGCATCTTAATCAACACAGTAACCACTCTGCTACTGAAGAGCATATGAACATGGAAGATTGTATCTGATGTTTCTATTTCAAGTTTGTGTACACTAAGCCTCAGACCTATAAAGGGGATTAATTCAGCTTATACCACCACTTCAGTCAAGTACAATTTCTTTCCCTTGTTCAAGATACCAATCTAAATAATTAAAGAATTGTTTGTTCTTTGTTTTGTTTTTTCATGTGCGCTTATGTAAAATAATAAATTCTGTGAAATTTCAGCTTAATCCGAGATTGGGTGTCGGAGAAATAACATGTACAAACTTTTTACCTGACAGAGTGAGTTGATATAAGCTTTGTTCTTGGAATAAAATAAAGGACTAAAAACTAAATGATGCATGTAATATGAACATCATTAAAACAATGTAAGCCCTATCTCTAACCAAAATAGCATTAATGTATCAACAGCTCACCTCTAAACAAGTGTCTGTGGGACACAAGTTTCCATCTACATCATACAGTTCTCCATAGTATGGTTTTCCATACTTATCATAGACATCCTCCCAGTATAGGGGCTTAACATCTTTGCCATACAAAGTGTGACCATTCTTGTCTGATAATATTTTGTTGTTCTTGTCAAATGCTGCTTTATGATACAAAGCTTTTCCAGATTTAAGGACTGGCTCTCCATCAAAATAGTAAAACTGTTGGCCCTCATTGTCACTAACACACTTGCAGTCATTATTGTATATTGGAATTCTATCTTTGTCAAATACTGGCTGGCCATGTAAATGATCTCCATGTTTATCAAAAAATGGTATTCCATTCTTGTGTTGGAGGGGTTTGCCTAATTTATCATACAGCTGTTGACCATTTCTCTTGCTCACTGGCTGTCCTTTTGTTGGTCTCAAATATATGATATTGTCATCTTTATCAATAGAAGGATGTTCTTGTGGAACACCATACACTGGTTTGCCATACAATGGATTTCTGCTTTTGTCAACTATAGCTTTGCCAGAACTGTTATATAATGGTTTGCCCATCACTCTGTGACCATCTTTGTAATACAACCTCCTGCCTTTTTTATCAAGTAAAGGACTTTCATCTCTAGTAAACAAAGGTTTTCCTAATCCCAGAAAACCATCATTAGAATCAAATGGTCTGCCTCTCTCATCATAAATTCTTTTTCCATTCTCTTTATAGACTGGTTTGTAAAATAAGGCTTGGCCTTTCTCATCATAAAGTGGAATACTGTCTGGATCACAGGGCGGCTATGTAAAAGTGGAAATAGAAATATATTAATGCATTCGGAACATATTTTTTTAATGTTCTTAATTATTACTCTCAACTAGCACTTTCCTAATAGGTAATCATTTTTAAATGTATTTATTATAAATAAAAAAAAGAAGAACAGCTGGAATTCAAACTCGTTGGCTAAAGCCTTCGTAGGCATCTTAATCAACACAGTAACCACTCTGCTACTGAAGAGCATATGAACATGGAAGATTGTATCTGATGTTTCTATTTCAAGTTTGTGTACACTAAGCCTCAGACCTATAAAGGGGATTAATTCAGCTTATACCACCACTTCAGTCAAGTACAATTTCTTTCCCTTTTCAAGATACCAATCTAAATAATTAAAGAATTGTTTGTTCTTTGTTTTGTTTTTTCATGTGCGCTTATGTAAAAGAATAAATTCTGTGAAATTTCAGCTTAATCCGAGATTGGGTGTCGGAGAAATAACATGTACAAACTTTTTACCTGACAGAGTGAGTTGATATAAGCTTTGTTCTTGGAATAAAATAAAGGACTAAAAACTAAATGATGCATGTAATATGAACATCATTAAAACAATGTAAGCCCTATCTCTAACCAAAATAGCATTAATGTATCAACAGCTCACCTCTAAACAAGTGTCAGTGGGACACAAGTTTCCATCTACATCATACAGTTCTCCATAGTATGGTTTTCCATACTTATCATAGACATCCTCCCAGTATAGGGGCTTAACATCTTTGCCATACAAAGTGTGACCATTCTTGTCTGATAATATTTTGTTGTTCTTGTCAAATGCTGCTTTATGATACAAAGGTTTTCCAGATTTAAGGACTGGCTCTCCATCAAAATAGTAAAACTGTTGGCCCTCATTGTCACTAACACACTTGCAGTCATTATTGTATATTGGAATTCTATCTTTGTCAAATACTGGCTGGCCATGTAAATGATCTCCATGTTTATCAAAAAATGGTATTCCATTCTTGTGTTGGAAAGGTTTGCCTAATTTATCATACAGCTGTTGACCATTTCTCTTACTCACTGGCTGTCCTTTTGTTGGTCTCAAATATATGATATTGTCATCTTTATCAATAGAAGGATGTTCTTGTGGAACACCATACACTGGTTGCCATACAATGGATTTCTGCTTTTGTCAACTATAGCTTTGCCAGAACTGTTATATAATGGTTTGCCCATCATTCTGTGACCATCTTTGTAATACAACCTCCTGCCTTTTTTATCAAGTAAAGGACTTTCATCTCTAGTAAACAAAGGTTTTCCTAATCCAGAAAACCATCATTAGAATCAAATGGTCTGCCTCTCTCATCATAAATTCTTTTTCCATTCTCTTTATAGACTGGTTTGTAAAATAAGGCTTGGCCTTTCTCATCATAAAGTGGAATACTGTCTGGATCACAGGGCGGCTATGTAAAAGTGGAAATAGAAATATATTAATGCATGCGGAACATATTTTTTTAATGTTCTTAATTATTACTCTCAACTAGCACTTTCCTAATAGGTAATCATTTTTAAATGTATTTATTATAAATAAAAAAAAGAAGAACAGCTAGAATTCAAACTCGTTGGCTAAAGCCTTCGTAGGCATCTTAATCAACACAGTAACCACTCTGCTACTGAAGAGCATATGAACATGGAAGATTGTATCTGATGTTTCTATTTCAAGTTTGTGTACACTAAGCCTCAGACCTATAAAGGGGATTAATTCAGCTTATACCACCACTTCAGTCAAATACAATTTCTTTCCCTTGTTCAAGATACCAATCTAAATAATTAAAGAATTGTTTGTTCTTTGTTTTGTTTTTTCATGTGCGCTTATGTAAAAGAATAAATTCTGTGAAATTTCAGCTTAATCCGAGATTGGGTGTCGGAGAAATAACATGTACAAACTTTTTACCTGACAGAGTGAGTTGATATAAGCTTTGTTCTTGGAATAAAATAAAGGACTAAAAACTAAATGATGCATGTAATATGAACATCATTAAAACAATGTAAGCCCTATCTCTAACCAAAATAGCATTAATGTATCAACAGCTCACCTCTAAACAAGTGTCAGTGGGACACAAGTTTCCATCTACATCATACAGTTCTCCATAGTATGGTTTTCCATACTTATCATAGACATCCTCCCAGTATAGGGGCTTAACATCTTTGCCATACAAAGTGTGACCATTCTTGTCTGATAATATTTTGTTGTTCTTGTCAAATGCTGCTTTATGATACAAAGCTTTTCCAGATTTAAGGACTGGCTCTCCATCAAAATAGTAAAACTGTTGGCCCTCATTGTCACTAACACACTTGCAGTCATTATTGTATATTGGAATTCTATCTTTGTCAAATACTGGCTGGCCATGTAAATGATCTCCATGTTTATCAAAAAATGGTATTCCATTCTTGTGTTGGAGGGGTTTGCCTAATTTATCATACAGCTGTTGACCATTTCTCTTACTCACTGGCTGTCCTTTTGTTGGTCTCAAATATATGATATTGTCATCTTTATCAATAGAAGGATGTTCTTGTGGAACACCATACACTGGTTTGCCATACAATGGATTTCTGCTTTTGTCAACTATAGCTTTGCCAGAACTGTTGTATAATGGTTTGCCCATCATTCTGTGACCATCTTTGTAATACAACCTCCTGCCTTTTTTATCAAGTAAAGGACTTTCATCTCTAGTAAACAAAGGTTTTCCTAATCCCAGAAAACCATCATTAGAATCAAATGGTCTGCCTCTCTCATCATAAATTCTTTTTCCATTCTCTTTATAGACTGGTTTGTAAAATAAGGCTTGGCCTTTCTCATCATAAAGTGGAATACTGTCTGGATCACAGGGCGGCTATGTAAAAGTGGAAATAGAAATATATTAATGCATGTGGAACATATTTTTTTAATGTTCTTAATTATTACTCTCAACTAGCACTTTCCTAATAGGTAATCATTTTTAAATGTATTTATTATAAATAAAAAAAAGAAGAACAGCTAGAATTCAAACTCGTTGGCTAAAGCTTTCGTAGGCATCTTAATCAACACAGTAACCACTCTGATACTGAAGAGCATATGAACATGGAAGATTGTATCTGATGTTTCTATTTCAAGTTTGTGTACACTAAGCCTCAGACCTATAAAGGGGATTAATTCAGCTTATACCACCACTTCAGTCAAGTACAATTTCTTTCCCTTGTTCAAGATACCAATCTAAATAATTAAATAACTGTTTGTTCTTTGTTTTGTTTTTTCATGTGCGCTTATGTAAAAGAATAAATTCTGTGAAATTTCAGCTTAATCCGAGATTGGGTGTCGGAGAAATAACATGTGCAAACTTTTTACCTGACAGAGTGAGTTGATATAAGCTTTGTTTCTTGGAATAAAATAAAGGACTAAAACTAAATGATGCATGTAATATGAACATCATTAAAACAATGTAAGCCCTATCTCTAACCAAAATAGCATTAATGTATCAACAGCTCACCTCTAAACAAGTGTCAGTGGGACACAAGTTTCCATCTACATCATACAGTTCTCCATAGTATGGTTTTCCATACTTATCATAGACATCCTCCCAGTATAGGGGCTTAACATCTTTGCCATACAAAGTGTGACCATTCTTGTCTGATAATATTTTGTTGTTCTTGTCAAATGCTGCTTTATGATACAAAGCTTTTCCAGATTTAAGGACTGGCTCTCCATCAAAATAGTAAAACTGTTGGCCCTCATTGTCACTAACACACTTGCAGTCATTATTGTATATTGGAATTCTATCTTTGTCAAATACTGGCTGGCCATGTAAATGATCTCCATGTTTATCAAAAAATGGTATTGCATTCTTGTGTTGGAGGGGTTTGCCTAATTTATCATACAGCTGTTGACCATTTCTCTTACTCACTGGCTGTCCTTTTGTTGGTCTCAAATATATGATATTGTCATCTTTATCAATAGAAGGATGTTCTTGTGGAACACCATACACTGGTTTGCCATACAATGGATTTCTGCTTTTGTCAACTATAGCTTTGCCAGAACTGTTATATAATGGTTTGCCCATCATTCTGTGACCATCTTTGTAATACAACCTCCTGCCTTTTTTATCAAGTAAAGGACTTTCATCTCTAGTAAACAAAGGTTTTCCTAATCCCAGAAAACCATCATTAGAATCAAATGGTCTGCCTCTCTCATCATAAATTCTTTTCCATTCTCTTTATAGACTGGTTTGTAAAATAAGGCTTGGCCTTTCTCATCATAAAGTGGAATACTGTCTGGATCACAGGGCGGCTATGTAAAAGTGGAAATAGAAATATATTAATGCATGTGGAACATATTTTTTTAATGTTCTTAATTATTACTCTCAACTAGCACTTTCCTAATAGGTAATCATTTTTAAATGTATTTATTATAAATAAAAAAAAGAAGAACAGCTAGAATTCAAACTCGTTGGCTAAAGCTTTCGTAGGCATCTTAATCAACACAGTAACCACTCTGATACTGAAGAGCATATGAACATGGAAGATTGTATCTGATGTTTCTATTTCAAGTTTGTGTACACTAAGCCTCAGACCTATAAAGGGGATTAATTCAGCTTATACCACCACTTCAGTCAAGTACAATTTCTTTCCCTTGTTCAAGATACCAATCTAAATAATTAAATAACTGTTTGTTCTTTGTTTTGTTTTTTCATGTGCGCTTATGTAAAAGAATAAATTCTGTGAAATTTCAGCTTAATCCGAGATTGGGTGTCGGAGAAATAACATGTGCAAACTTTTTACCTGACAGAGTGAGTTGATATAAGCTTTGTTCTTGGAATAAAATAAAGGACTAAAAACTAAATGATGCATGTAATATGAACATCATTAAAACAATGTAAGCCCTATCTCTAACCAAAATAGCATTAATGTATCAACAGCTCACCTCTAACAAGTGTCAGTGGGACACAAGTTTCCATCTACATCATACAGTTCTCCATAGTATGGTTTTCCATACTTATCATAGACATCCTCCCAGTATAGGGGCTTAACATCTTTGCCATACAAAGTGTGACCATTCTTGTCTGATAATATTTTGTTGTTCTTGTCAAATGCTGCTTTATGATACAAAGGTTTTCCAGATTTAAGGACTGGCTCTCCATCAAATAGTAAAACTGTTGGCCCTCATTGTCACTAACACACTTGCAGTCATTATTGTATATTGGAATTCTATCTTTGTCAAATACTGGCTGGCCATGTAAATGATCTCCATGTTTATCAAAAAATGGTATTCCATTCTTGTGTTGGAGGGGTTTGCCTAATTTATCATACAGCTGTTGACCATTTCTCTTACTCACTGGCTGTCCTTTTGTTGGTCTCAAATATATGATATTGTCATCTTTATCAATAGAAGGATGTTCTTGTGGAACACCATACACTGGTTTGCCATACAATGGATTTCTGCTTTTGTCAACTATAGCTTTGCCAGAACTGTTATATAATGGTTTGCCCATCACTCTGTGACCATCTTTGTAATACAACCTCCTGCCTTTTTTATCAAGTAAAGGACTTTCATCTCTAGTAAACAAAGGTTTTCCTAATCCCAGAAAACCATCATTAGAATCAAATGGTCTGCCTCTCTCATCATAAATTCTTTTTCCATTCTCTTTATAGACTGGTTTGTAAAATAAGGCTTGGTCTTTCTCATCATAAAGTGGAATACTGTCTGGATCACAGGGCGGCTATGTAAAAGTGGAAATAGAAATATATTAATGCATGTGGAACATATTTTTTTAATGTTCTTAATTATTACTCTCAACTAGCACTTTCCTAATAGGTAATCATTTTTAAATGTATTTATTATAAATAAAAAAAGGAGAACAGCTAGAAATCAAACTCGTTGGCTAAAGCCTTCGTAGGCATCTTAATCAACACAGTAACCACCTTGCTACTGAAGAGCATATGAACATGGAAGATTGTATCTGATGTTTCTATTTCAAGTTTGTGTACACTAAGCCTCAGACCTTTAAAGGGGATTAATTCAGCTTATACCACCACTTCAGTCAAGTACAATTTCTTTCCCTTGTTCAAGATACCAATCTAAATAATTAAATAACTGTTTGTTCTTTTTTTTGTTTTTTCATGTGCGCTTATGTAAAAGAATAAATTCTGTGAAATTTTAGCTTAATCCGAGATTGGGTGTCGGAGAAATAACATGTACAAACTTTTTACCTGACAGAGTGAGTTGATATAAGCTTTGTTCTTGGAATAAAATAAAGGACTAAAAACTAAATGATGCATGTAATATGAACATCATTAAAACAATGTAAGCCCTATCTCTAACCAAAATAGCATTAATGTATCAACAGCTCACCTCTAAACAAGTGTCAGTGGGACACAAGTTTCCATCTACATCATACAGTTCTCCATAGTATGGTTTTCCATACTTATCATAGACATCCTCCCAGTATAGGGGCTTAACATCTTTGCCATACAAAGTGTGACCATTCTTGTCTGATAATATTTTGTTGTTCTTGTCAAATGCTGCTTTATGATACAAAGGTTTTCCAGATTTAAGGACTGGCTCTCCATCAAAATAGTAAAACTGTTGGCCCTCATTGTCACTAACACACTTGCAGTCATTATTGTATATTGGAATTCTATCTTTGTCAAATACTGGCTGGCCATGTAAATGATCTCCATGTTTATCAAAAAATGGTATTCCATTCTTGTGTTGGAGGGGTTTGCCTAATTTATCATACAGCTGTTGACCATTTCTCTTACTCACTGGCTGTCCTTTTGTTGGTCTCAAATATATGATATTGTCATCTTTATCAATAGAAGGATGTTCTTGTGGAACACCATACACTGGTTTGCCATACAATGGATTTCTGCTTTTGTCAACTATAGCTTTGCCAGAACTGTTATATAATGGTTTGCCCATCATTCTGTGACCATCTTTGTAATACAACCTCCTGCCTTTTTTATCAAGTAAAGGACTTTCATCTCTAGTAAACAAAGGTTTTCCTAATCCCAGAAAACCATCATTAGAATCAAATGGTCTGCCTCTCTCATCATAAATTCTTTTTCCATTCTCTTTATAGACTGGTTTGTAAAATAAGGCTTGGCCTTTCTCATCATAAAGTGGAATACTGTCTGGATCACAGGGCGGCTATGTAAAAGTGGAAATAGAAATATATTAATGCATGTGGAACATATTTTTTTAATGTTCTTAATTATTACTCTCAACTAGCACTTTCCTAATAGGTAATCATTTTTAAATGTATTTATTATAAATTAAAAAAAGAAGAACAGCTAGAATTTAAACTCGTTGGCTAAAGCTTTCGTAGGCATCTTAATCAACACAGTAACCACTCTGATACTGAAGAGCATATGAACATGGAAGATTGTATCTGATGTTTCTATTTCAAGTTTGTGTACACTAAGCCTCAGACCTATAAAGGGGATTAATTCAGCTTATACCACCACTTCAGTCAAGTACAATTTCTTTCCCTTGTTCAAGATACCAATCTAAATAATTAAATAACTGTTTGTTCTTTTTTTTTGTTTTTTCATGTGCGCTTATGTAAAAGAATAAATTCTGTGAAATTTTAGCTTAATCCGAGATTGGGTGTCGGAGAAATAACATGTACAAACTTTTTACCTGACAGAGTGAGTTGATATAAGCTTTGTTCTTGGAATAAAATAAAGGACTAAAAACTAAATGATGCATGTAATATGAACATCATTAAAACAATGTAAGCCCTATCTCTAATCAAAATAGCATTAATGTATCAACAGCTCACCTCTAAACAAGTGTCAGTGGGACACAAGTTTCCATCTACATCATACAGTTCTCCATAGTATGGTTTTCCATACTTATCATAGACATCCTCCCAGTATAGGGGCTTAACATCTTTGCCATACAAAGTGTGACCATTCTTGTCTGATAATATTTTGTTGTTCTTGTCAAATGCTGCTTTATGATACAAAGGTTTTCCAGATTTAAGGACTGGCTCTCCATCAAAATAGTAAAACTGTTGGCCCTCATTGTCACTAACACACTTGCAGTCATTATTGTATATTGGAATTCTATCTTTGTCAAATACTGGCTGGCCATGTAAATGATCTCCATGTTTATCAAAAAATGGTATTCCATTCTTGTGTTGGAGGGGTTTGCCTAATTTATCATACAGCTGTTGACCATTTCTCTTACTCACTGGCTGTCCTTTTGTTGGTCTCAAATATATGATATTGTCATCTTTATCAATAGAAGGATGTTCTTGTGGAACACCATACACTGGTTTGCCATACAATGGATTTCTGCTTTTGTCAACTATAGCTTTGCCAGAACTGTTATATAATGGTTTGCCCATCATTCTGTGACCATCTTTGTAATACAACCTCCTGCCTTTTTATCAAGTAAAGGACTTTCATCTCTAGTAAACAAAGGTTTTCCTAATCCCAGAAAACCATCATTAGAATCAAATGGTCTGCCTCTCTCATCATAAATTCTTTTTCCATTCTCTTTATAGACTGGTTTGTAAAATAAGGCTTGGTCTTTCTCATCATAAAGTGGAATACTGTCTGGATCACAGGGCGGCTATGTAAAAGTGGAAATAGAAATATATTAATGCATGTGGAACATATTTTTTTAATGTTCTTAAATTATTACTCTCAACTAGCACTTTCCTAATAGGTAATCATTTTTAAATGTATTTATTATAAATAAAAAAAGGAGAACAGCTAGAAATCAAACTCGTTGGCTAAAGCCTTCGTAGGCATCTTAATCAACACAGTAACCACCTTGCTACTGAAGAGCATATGAACATGGAAGATTGTATCTGATGTTTCTATTTCAAGTTTGTGTACACTAAGCCTCAGACCTTTAAAGGGGATTAATTCAGCTTATACCACCACTTCAGTCAAGTACAATTTCTTTCCCTTGTTCAAGATACCAATCTAAATAATTAAATAACTGTTTGTTCTTTTTTTTGTTTTTTCATGTGCGCTTATGTAAAAGAATAAATTCTGTGAAATTTTAGCTTAATCCGAGATTGGGTGTCGGAGAAATAACATGTACAAACTTTTTACCTGACAGAGTGAGTTGATATAAGCTTTGTTCTTGGAATAAAATAAAGGACTAAAAACTAAATGATGCATGTAATATGAACATCATTAAAACAATGTAAGCCCTATCTCTAACCAAAATAGCATTAATGTATCAACAGCTCACCTCTAAACAAGTGTCAGTGGGACACAAGTTTCCATCTACATCATACAGTTCTCCATAGTATGGTTTTCCATACTTATCATAGACATCCTCCCAGTATAGGGGCTTAACATCTTTGCCATACAAAGTGTGACCATTCTTGTCTGATAATATTTTGTTGTTCTTGTCAAATGCTGCTTTATGATACAAAGCTTTTCCAGATTTAAGGACTGGCTCTCCATCAAAATAGTAAAACTGTTGGCCCTCATTGTCACTAACACACTTGCAGTCATTATTGTATATTGGAATTCTATCTTTGTCAAATACTGGCTGGCCATGTAAATGATCTCCATGTTTATCAAAAAATGGTATTCCATTCTTGTGTTGGAGGGGTTTGCCTAATTTATCATACAGCTGTTGACCATTTCTCTTACTCACTGGCTGTCCTTTTGTTGGTCTCAAATATATGATATTGTCATCTTTATCAATAGAAGGATGTTCTTGTGGAACACCATACACTGGTTTGCCATACAATGGATTTCTGCTTTTGTCAACTATAGCTTTGCCAGAACTGTTATATAATGGTTTGCCCATCATTCTGTGACCATCTTTGTAATACAACCTCCTGCCTTTTTTATCAAGTAAAGGACTTTCATCTCTAGTAAACAAAGGTTTTCCTAATCCCAGAAAACCATCATTAGAATCAAATGGTCTGCCTCTCTCATCATAAATTCTTTTTCCATTCTCTTTATAGACTGGTTTGTAAAATAAGGCTTGGCCTTTCTCATCATAAAGTGGAATACTGTCTGGATCACAGGGCGGCTATGTAAAAGTGGAAATAGAAATATATTAATGCATGTGGAACATATTTTTTTAATGTTCTTAATTATTACTCTCAACTAGCACTTTCCTAATAGGTAATCATTTTTAAATGTATTTATTATAAATAAAAAAAAGAAGAACAGCTAGAATTCAAACTCGTTGGCTAAAGCCTTCGTAGGCATCTTAATCAACACAGTAACCACTCTGCTACTGAAGAGCATATGAACATGGAAGATTGTATCTGATGTTTCTATTTCAAGTTTGTGTACACTAAGCCTCAGACCTTTAAAGGGGATTAATTCAGCTTATACCACCACTTCAGTCAAGTACAATTTCTTTCCCTTGTTCAAGATACCAATCTAAATAATTAAAGAATTCTTTGTTCTTTGTTTTGTTTTTTCATGTGCGCTTATGTAAAAGAATAAATTCTGTGAAATTTCAGCTTAATCCGAGATTGGGTGTCGGAGAAATAACATGTACAAACTTTTTACCTGACAGAGTGAGTTGATATAAGCTTTGTTCTTGGAATAAAATAAAGGACTAAAAACTAAATGATGCATGTAATATGAACATCATTAAAACAATGTAAGCCCTATCTCTAACCAAAATAGCATTAATGTATCAACAGCTCACCTCTAAACAAGTGTCAGTGGGACACAAGTTTCCATCTACATCATACAGTTCTCCATAGTATGGTTTTCCATACTTATCATAGACATCCTCCCAGTATAGGGGCTTAACATCTTTGCCATACAAAGTGTGACCATTCTTGTCTGATAATATTTTGTTGTTCTTGTCAAATGCTGCTTTATGATACAAAGGTTTTCCAGATTTAAGGACTGGCTCTCCATCAAAATAGTAAAACTGTTGGCCCTCATTGTCACTAACACACTTGCAGTCATTATTGTATATTGGAATTCTATCTTTGTCAAATACTGGCTGGCCATGTAAATGATCTCCATGTTTATCAAAAATGGTATTCCATTCTTGTGTTGGAGGGGTTTGCCTAATTTATCATACAGCTGTTGACCATTTCTCTTACTCACTGGCTGTCCTTTTGTTGGTCTCAAATATATGATATTGTCATCTTTATCAATAGAAGGATGTTCTTGTGGAACACCATACACTGGTTTGCCATACAATGGATTTCTGCTTTTGTCAACTATAGCTTTGCCAGAACTGTTATATAATGGTTTGCCCATCATTCTGTGACCATCTTTGTAATACAACCTCCTGCCTTTTTTATCAAGTAAAGGACTTTCATCTCTAGTAAACAAAGGTTTTCCTAATCCCAGAAAACCATCATTAGAATCAAATGGTCTGCCTCTCTCATCATAAATTCTTTTTCCATTCTCTTTATAGACTGGTTTGTAAAATAAGGCTTGGCCTTTCTCATCATAAAGTGGAATACTGTCTGGATCACAGGGCGGCTATGTAAAAGTGGAAATAGAAATATATTAATGCATGTGGAACATATTTTTTTAATGTTCTTAATTATTACTCTCAACTAGCACTTTCCTAATAGGTAATCATTTTTAAATGTATTTATTATAAATAAAAAAAAGAAGAACAGCTAGAATTCAAACTCGTTGGCTAAAGCTTTCGTAGGCATCTTAATCAACACAGTAACCACTCTGATACTGAAGAGCATATGAACATGGAAGATTGTATCTGATGTTTCTATTTCAAGTTTGTGTACACTAAGCCTCAGACCTATAAAGGGGATTAATTCAGCTTATACCACCACTTCAGTCAAGTACAATTTCTTTCCCTTGTTCAAGATACCAATCTAAATAATTAAATAACTGTTTGTTCTTTGTTTTGTTTTTTCATGTGCGCTTATGTAAAAGAATAAATTCTGTGAAATTTCAGCTTAATCCGAGATTGGGTGTCGGAGAAATAACATGTGCAAACTTTTTACCTGACAGAGTGAGTTGATATAAGCTTTGTTCTTGGAATAAAATAAAGGACTAAAAACTAAATGATGCATGTAATATGAACATCATTAAAACAATGTAAGCCCTATCTCTAACCAAAATAGCATTAATGTATCAACAGCTCACCTCTAAACAAGTGTCAGTGGGACACAAGTTTCCATCTACATCATACAGTTCTCCATAGTATGGTTTTCCATACTTATCATAGACATCCTCCCAGTATAGGGGCTTAACATCTTTGCCATACAAAGTGTGACCATTCTTGTCTGATAATATTTTGTTGTTCTTGTCAAATGCTGCTTTATGATACAAAGGTTTTCCAGATTTAAGGACTGGCTCTCCATCAAAATAGTAAAACTGTTGGCCCTCATTGTCACTAACACACTTGCAGGTCATTATTGTATATTGGAATTCTATCTTTGTCAAATACTGGCTGGCCATGTAAATGATCTCCATGTTTATCAAAAAATGGTATTCCATTCTTGTGTTGGAGGGGTTTGCCTAATTTATCATACAGCTGTTGACCATTTCTCTTACTCACTGGCTGTCCTTTTGTTGGTCTCAAATATATGATATTGTCATCTTTATCAATAGAAGGATGTTCTTGTGGAACACCATACACTGGTTTGCCATACAATGGATTTCTGCTTTTGTCAACTATAGCTTTGCCAGAACTGTTATATAATGGTTTGCCCATCATTCTGTGACCATCTTTGTAATACAACCTCCTGCCTTTTTTATCAAGTAAAGGACTTTCATCTCTAGTAAACAAAGGTTTTCCTAATCCCAGAAAACCATCATTAGAATCAAATGGTCTGCCTCTCTCATCATAAATTCTTTTTCCATTCTCTTTATAGACTGGTTTGTAAAATAAGGCTTGGCCTTTCTCATCATAAAGTGGAATACTGTCTGGATCACAGGGCGGCTATGTAAAAGTGGAAATAGAAATATATTAATGCATGTGGAACATATTTTTTTAATGTTCTTAATTATTACTCTCAACTAGCACTTTCCTAATAGGTAATCATTTTTAAATGTATTTATTATAAATAAAAAAAAGAAGAACAGCTAGAATTCAAACTCGTTGGCTAAAGCCTTCGTAGGCATCTTAATCAACACAGTAACCACTCTGCTACTGAAGAGCATATGAACATGGAAGATTGTATCTGATGTTTCTATTTCAAGTTTGTGTACACTAAGCCTCAGACCTTTAAAGGGATTAATTCAGCTTATACCACCACTTCAGTCAAGTACAATTTCTTTCCCTTGTTCAAGATACCAATCTAAATAATTAAAGAATTCTTTGTTCTTTGTTTTGTTTTTTCATGTGCGCTTATGTAAAAGAATAAATTCTGTGAAATTTCAGCTTAATCCGAGATTGGGTGTCGGAGAAATAACATGTACAAACTTTTTACCTGACAGAGTGAGTTGATATAAGCTTTGTTCTTGGAATAAAATAAAGGACTAAAAACTAAATGATGCATGTAATATGAACATCATTAAAACAATGTAAGCCCTATCTCTAACCAAAATAGCATTAATGTATCAACAGCTCACCTCTAAACAAGTGTCAGTGGGACACAAGTTTCCATCTACATCATACAGTTCTCCATAGTATGGTTTTCCATACTTATCATAGACATCCTCCCAGTATAGGGGCTTAACATCTTTGCCATACAAAGTGTGACCATTCTTGTCTGATAATATTTTGTTGTTCTTGTCAAATGCTGCTTTATGATACAAAGGTTTTCCAGATTTAAGGACTGGCTCTCCATCAAAATAGTAAAAACTGTTGGCCCTCATTGTCACTAACACACTTGCAGTCATTATTGTATATTGGAATTCTATCTTTGTCAAATACTGGCTGGCCATGTAAATGATCTCCATGTTTATCAAAAAATGGTATTCCATTCTTGTGTTGGAGGGGTTTGCCTAATTTATCATACAGCTGTTGACCATTTCTCTTACTCACTGGCTGTCCTTTTGTTGGTCTCAAATATATGATATTGTCATCTTTATCAATAGAAGGATGTTCTTGTGGAACACCATACACTGGTTTGCCATACAATGGATTTCTGCTTTTGTCAACTATAGCTTTGCCAGAACTGTTATATAATGGTTTGCCCATCATTCTGTGACCATCTTTGTAATACAACCTCCTGCCTTTTTTATCAAGTAAAGGACTTTCATCTCTAGTAAACAAAGGTTTTCCTAATCCCAGAAAACCATCATTAGAATCAAATGGTCTGCCTCTCTCATCATAAATTCTTTTTCCATTCTCTTTATAGACTGGTTTGTAAAATAAGGCTTGGCCTTTCTCATCATAAAGTGGAATACTGTCGCGCTTATGTAAAAGAATAAATTCTGTGAAATTTCAGCTTAATCCGAGATTGGGTGTCGAAGAAATAACATGTACAAACTTTTTACCTGACAGAGTGAGTTGATATAAGCTTTGTTCTTGGAATAAAATAAAGGACTAAAAACTAAATGATGCATGTAATATGAACATCATTAAAACAATGTAAGCCCTATCTCTAACCAAAATAGCATTAATGTATCAACAGCTCACCTCTAAACAAGTGTCTGTGGGACACAAGTTTCCATCTACATCATACAGTTCTCCATAGTATGGTTTTCCATACTTATCATAGACATCCTCCCAGTATAGGGGCTTAACATCTTTGCCATACAAAGTGTGACCATTCTTGTCTGATAATATTTTGTTGTTCTTGTCAAATGCTGCTTTATGATACAAAGGTTTTCCAGATTTAAGGACTGGCTCTCCATCAAAATAGTAAAACTGTTGGCCCTCATTGTCACTAACACACTTGCAGTCATTATTGTATATTGGAATTCTATCTTTGTCAAATACTGGCTGGCCATGTAAATGATCTCCATGTTTATCAAAAAATGGTATTCCATTCTTGTGTTGGAGGGGTTTGCCTAATTTATCATACAGCTGTTGACCATTTCTCTTACTCACTGGCTGTCCTTTTGTTGGTCTCAAATATATGATATTGTCATCTTTATCAATAGAAGGATGTTCTTGTGGAACACCATACACTGGTTTGCCATACAATGGATTTCTGCTTTTGTCAACTATAGCTTTGCCAGAACTGTTATATAATGGTTTGCCCATCATTCTGTGACCATCTTTGTAATACAACCTCCTGCCTTTTTTATCAAGTAAAGGACTTTCATCTCTAGTAAACAAAGGTTTTCCTAATCCCAGAAAACCATCATTAGAATCAAATGGTCTGCCTCTCTCATCATAAATTCTTTTTCCATTCTCTTTATAGACTGGTTTGTAAAATAAGGCTTGGCCTTTCTCATCATAAAGTGGAATACTGTCTGGATCACAGGGCGGCTATGTAAAAGTGGAAATAGAAATATATTAATGCATGCGGAACATATTTTTTTAATGTTCTTAATTATTACTCTCAACTAGCACTTTCCTAATAGGTAATCATTTTTAAATGTATTTATTATAAATAAAAAAAAGAAGAACAGCTAGAATTCAAACTCGTTGGCTAAAGCCTTCGTAGGCATCTTAATCAACACAGTAACCACTCTGCTACTGAAGAGCATATGAACATGGAAGATTGTATCTGATGTTTCTATTTCAAGTTTGTGTACACTAAGCCTCAGACCTATAAAGGGGATTAATTCAGCTTATACCACCACTTCAGTCAAGTACAATTTCTTTCCCTTGTTCAAGATACCAATCTAAATAATTAAAGAATTGTTTGTTCTTTGTTTTGTTTTTTCATGTGCGCTTATGTAAAATAATAAATTCTGTGAAATTTCAGCTTAATCCGAGATTGGGTGTCGGAGAAATAACATGTACAAACTTTTTACCTGACAGAGTGAGTTGATATAAGCTTTGTTCTTGGAATAAAATAAAGGACTAAAAACTAAATGATGCATGTAATATGAACATCATTAAAACAATGTAAGCCCTATCTCTAACCAAAATAGCATTAATGTATCAACAGCTCACCTCTAAACAAGTGTCTGTGGGACACAAGTTTCCATCTACATCATACAGTTCTCCATAGTATGGTTTTCCATACTTATCATAGACATCCTCCCAGTATAGGGGCTTAACATCTTTGCCATACAAAGTGTGACCATTCTTGTCTGATAATATTTTGTTGTTCTTGTCAAATGCTGCTTTATGATACAAAGCTTTTCCAGATTTAAGGACTGGCTCTCCATCAAAATAGTAAAACTGTTGGCCCTCATTGTCACTAACACACTTGCAGTCATTATTGTATATTGGAATTCTATCTTTGTCAAATACTGGCTGGCCATGTAAATGATCTCCATGTTTATCAAAAAATGGTATTCCATTCTTGTGTTGGAGGGGTTTGCCTAATTTATCATACAGCTGTTGACCATTTCTCTTGCTCACTGGCTGTCCTTTTGTTGGTCTCAAATATATGATATTGTCATCTTTATCAATAGAAGGATGTTCTTGTGGAACACCATACACTGGTTTGCCATACAATGGATTTCTGCTTTTGTCAACTATAGCTTTGCCAGAACTGTTATATAATGGTTTGCCCATCACTCTGTGACCATCTTTGTAATACAACCTCCTGCCTTTTTTATCAAGTAAAGGACTTTCATCTCTAGTAAACAAAGGTTTTCCTAATCCCAGAAAACCATCATTAGAATCAAATGGTCTGCCTCTCTCATCATAAATTCTTTTTCCATTCTCTTTATAGACTGGTTTGTAAAATAAGGCTTGGCCTTTCTCATCATAAAGTGGAATACTGTCTGGATCACAGGGCGGCTATGTAAAAGTGGAAATAGAAATATATTAATGCATTCGGAACATATTTTTTTAATGTTCTTAATTATTACTCTCAACTAGCACTTTCCTAATAGGTAATCATTTTTAAATGTATTTATTATAAATAAAAAAAAGAAGAACAGCTGGAATTCAAACTCGTTGGCTAAAGCCTTCGTAGGCATCTTAATCAACACAGTAACCACTCTGCTACTGAAGAGCATATGAACATGGAAGATTGTATCTGATGTTTCTATTTCAAGTTTGTGTACACTAAGCCTCAGACCTATAAAGGGGATTAATTCAGCTTATACCACCACTTCAGTCAAGTACAATTTCTTTCCCTTTTCAAGATACCAATCTAAATAATTAAAGAATTGTTTGTTCTTTGTTTTGTTTTTTCATGTGCGCTTATGTAAAAGAATAAATTCTGTGAAATTTCAGCTTAATCCGAGATTGGGTGTCGGAGAAATAACATGTACAAACTTTTTACCTGACAGAGTGAGTTGATATAAGCTTTGTTCTTGGAATAAAATAAAGGACTAAAAACTAAATGATGCATGTAATATGAACATCATTAAAACAATGTAAGCCCTATCTCTAACCAAAATAGCATTAATGTATCAACAGCTCACCTCTAAACAAGTGTCAGTGGGACACAAGTTTCCATCTACATCATACAGTTCTCCATAGTATGGTTTTCCATACTTATCATAGACATCCTCCCAGTATAGGGGCTTAACATCTTTGCCATACAAAGTGTGACCATTCTTGTCTGATAATATTTTGTTGTTCTTGTCAAATGCTGCTTTATGATACAAAGGTTTTCCAGATTTAAGGACTGGCTCTCCATCAAAATAGTAAAACTGTTGGCCCTCATTGTCACTAACACACTTGCAGTCATTATTGTATATTGGAATTCTATCTTTGTCAAATACTGGCTGGCCATGTAAATGATCTCCATGTTTATCAAAAAATGGTATTCCATTCTTGTGTTGGAAAGGTTTGCCTAATTTATCATACAGCTGTTGACCATTTCTCTTACTCACTGGCTGTCCTTTTGTTGGTCTCAAATATATGATATTGTCATCTTTATCAATAGAAGGATGTTCTTGTGGAACACCATACACTGGTTTGCCATACAATGGATTTCTGCTTTTGTCAACTATAGCTTTGCCAGAACTGTTATATAATGGTTTGCCCATCATTCTGTGACCATCTTTGTAATACAACCTCCTGCCTTTTTTATCAAGTAAAGGACTTTCATCTCTAGTAAACAAAGGTTTTCCTAATCCCAGAAAACCATCATTAGAATCAAATGGTCTGCCTCTCTCATCATAAATTCTTTTTCCATTCTCTTTATAGACTGGTTTGTAAAATAAGGCTTGGCCTTTCTCATCATAAAGTGGAATACTGTCTGGATCACAGGGCGGCTATGTAAAAGTGGAAATAGAAATATATTAATGCATGCGGAACATATTTTTTTAATGTTCTTAATTATTACTCTCAACTAGCACTTTCCTAATAGGTAATCATTTTTAAATGTATTTATTATAAATAAAAAAAAGAAGAACAGCTAGAATTCAAACTCGTTGGCTAAAGCCTTCGTAGGCATCTTAATCAACACAGTAACCACTCTGCTACTGAAGAGCATATGAACATGGAAGATTGTATCTGATGTTTCTATTTCAAGTTTGTGTACACTAAGCCTCAGACCTATAAAGGGGATTAATTCAGCTTATACCACCACTTCAGTCAAATACAATTTCTTTCCCTTGTTCAAGATACCAATCTAAATAATTAAAGAATTGTTTGTTCTTTGTTTTGTTTTTTCATGTGCGCTTATGTAAAAGAATAAATTCTGTGAAATTTCAGCTTAATCCGAGATTGGGTGTCGGAGAAATAACATGTACAAACTTTTTACCTGACAGAGTGAGTTGATATAAGCTTTGTTCTTGGAATAAAATAAAGGACTAAAAACTAAATGATGCATGTAATATGAACATCATTAAAACAATGTAAGCCCTATCTCTAACCAAAATAGCATTAATGTATCAACAGCTCACCTCTAAACAAGTGTCAGTGGGACACAAGTTTCCATCTACATCATACAGTTCTCCATAGTATGGTTTTCCATACTTATCATAGACATCCTCCCAGTATAGGGGCTTAACATCTTTGCCATACAAAGTGTGACCATTCTTGTCTGATAATATTTTGTTGTTCTTGTCAAATGCTGCTTTATGATACAAAGCTTTTCCAGATTTAAGGACTGGCTCTCCATCAAAATAGTAAAACTGTTGGCCCTCATTGTCACTAACACACTTGCAGTCATTATTGTATATTGGAATTCTATCTTTGTCAAATACTGGCTGGCCATGTAAATGATCTCCATGTTTATCAAAAAATGGTATTCCATTCTTGTGTTGGAGGGGTTTGCCTAATTTATCATACAGCTGTTGACCATTTCTCTTACTCACTGGCTGTCCTTTTGTTGGTCTCAAATATATGATATTGTCATCTTTATCAATAGAAGGATGTTCTTGTGGAACACCATACACTGGTTTGCCATACAATGGATTTCTGCTTTTGTCAACTATAGCTTTGCCAGAACTGTTGTATAATGGTTTGCCCATCATTCTGTGACCATCTTTGTAATACAACCTCCTGCCTTTTTTATCAAGTAAAGGACTTTCATCTCTAGTAAACAAAGGTTTTCCTAATCCCAGAAAACCATCATTAGAATCAAATGGTCTGCCTCTCTCATCATAAATTCTTTTTCCATTCTCTTTATAGACTGGTTTGTAAAATAAGGCTTGGCCTTTCTCATCATAAAGTGGAATACTGTCTGGATCACAGGGCGGCTATGTAAAAGTGGAAATAGAAATATATTAATGCATGTGGAACATATTTTTTTAATGTTCTTAATTATTACTCTCAACTAGCACTTTCCTAATAGGTAATCATTTTTAAATGTATTTATTATAAATAAAAAAAAGAAGAACAGCTAGAATTCAAACTCGTTGGCTAAAGCTTTCGTAGGCATCTTAATCAACACAGTAACCACTCTGATACTGAAGAGCATATGAACATGGAAGATTGTATCTGATGTTTCTATTTCAAGTTTGTGTACACTAAGCCTCAGACCTATAAAGGGGATTAATTCAGCTTATACCACCACTTCAGTCAAGTACAATTTCTTTCCCTTGTTCAAGATACCAATCTAAATAATTAAATAACTGTTTGTTCTTTGTTTTGTTTTTTCATGTGCGCTTATGTAAAAGAATAAATTCTGTGAAATTTCAGCTTAATCCGAGATTGGGTGTCGGAGAAATAACATGTGCAAACTTTTTACCTGACAGAGTGAGTTGATATAAGCTTTGTTCTTGGAATAAAATAAAGGACTAAAAACTAAATGATGCATGTAATATGAACATCATTAAAACAATGTAAGCCCTATCTCTAACCAAAATAGCATTAATGTATCAACAGCTCACCTCTAAACAAGTGTCAGTGGGACACAAGTTTCCATCTACATCATACAGTTCTCCATAGTATGGTTTTCCATACTTATCATAGACATCCTCCCAGTATAGGGGCTTAACATCTTTGCCATACAAAGTGTGACCATTCTTGTCTGATAATATTTTGTTGTTCTTGTCAAATGCTGCTTTATGATACAAAGCTTTTCCAGATTTAAGGACTGGCTCTCCATCAAAATAGTAAAACTGTTGGCCCTCATTGTCACTAACACACTTGCAGTCATTATTGTATATTGGAATTCTATCTTTGTCAAATACTGGCTGGCCATGTAAATGATCTCCATGTTTATCAAAAAATGGTATTGCATTCTTGTGTTGGAGGGGTTTGCCTAATTTATCATACAGCTGTTGACCATTTCTCTTACTCACTGGCTGTCCTTTTGTTGGTCTCAAATATATGATATTGTCATCTTTATCAATAGAAGGATGTTCTTGTGGAACACCATACACTGGTTTGCCATACAATGGATTTCTGCTTTTGTCAACTATAGCTTTGCCAGAACTGTTATATAATGGTTTGCCCATCATTCTGTGACCATCTTTGTAATACAACCTCCTGCCTTTTTTATCAAGTAAAGGACTTTCATCTCTAGTAAACAAAGGTTTTCCTAATCCCAGAAAACCATCATTAGAATCAAATGGTCTGCCTCTCTCATCATAAATTCTTTTTCCATTCTCTTTATAGACTGGTTTGTAAAATAAGGCTTGGCCTTTCTCATCATAAAGTGGAATACTGTCTGGATCACAGGGCGGCTATGTAAAAGTGGAAATAGAAATATATTAATGCATGTGGAACATATTTTTTTAATGTTCTTAATTATTACTCTCAACTAGCACTTTCCTAATAGGTAATCATTTTTAAATGTATTTATTATAAATAAAAAAAAGAAGAACAGCTAGAATTCAAACTCGTTGGCTAAAGCTTTCGTAGGCATCTTAATCAACACAGTAACCACTCTGATACTGAAGAGCATATGAACATGGAAGATTGTATCTGATGTTTCTATTTCAAGTTTGTGTACACTAAGCCTCAGACCTATAAAGGGGATTAATTCAGCTTATACCACCACTTCAGTCAAGTACAATTTCTTTCCCTTGTTCAAGATACCAATCTAAATAATTAAATAACTGTTTGTTCTTTGTTTTGTTTTTTCATGTGCGCTTATGTAAAAGAATAAATTCTGTGAAATTTCAGCTTAATCCGAGATTGGGTGTCGGAGAAATAACATGTGCAAACTTTTTACCTGACAGAGTGAGTTGATATAAGCTTTGTTCTTGGAATAAAATAAAGGACTAAAAACTAAATGATGCATGTAATATGAACATCATTAAAACAATGTAAGCCCTATCTCTAACCAAAATAGCATTAATGTATCAACAGCTCACCTCTAAACAAGTGTCAGTGGGACACAAGTTTCCATCTACATCATACAGTTCTCCATAGTATGGTTTTCCATACTTATCATAGACATCCTCCCAGTATAGGGGCTTAACATCTTTGCCATACAAAGTGTGACCATTCTTGTCTGATAATATTTTGTTGTTCTTGTCAAATGCTGCTTTATGATACAAAGGTTTTCCAGATTTAAGGACTGGCTCTCCATCAAAATAGTAAAACTGTTGGCCCTCATTGTCACTAACACACTTGCAGTCATTATTGTATATTGGAATTCTATCTTTGTCAAATACTGGCTGGCCATGTAAATGATCTCCATGTTTATCAAAAAATGGTATTCCATTCTTGTGTTGGAGGGGTTTGCCTAATTTATCATACAGCTGTTGACCATTTCTCTTACTCACTGGCTGTCCTTTTGTTGGTCTCAAATATATGATATTGTCATCTTTATCAATAGAAGGATGTTCTTGTGGAACACCATACACTGGTTTGCCATACAATGGATTTCTGCTTTTGTCAACTATAGCTTTGCCAGAACTGTTATATAATGGTTTGCCCATCACTCTGTGACCATCTTTGTAATACAACCTCCTGCCTTTTTTATCAAGTAAAGGACTTTCATCTCTAGTAAACAAAGGTTTTCCTAATCCCAGAAAACCATCATTAGAATCAAATGGTCTGCCTCTCTCATCATAAATTCTTTTTCCATTCTCTTTATAGACTGGTTTGTAAAATAAGGCTTGGTCTTTCTCATCATAAAGTGGAATACTGTCTGGATCACAGGGCGGCTATGTAAAAGTGGAAATAGAAATATATTAATGCATGTGGAACATATTTTTTTAATGTTCTTAATTATTACTCTCAACTAGCACTTTCCTAATAGGTAATCATTTTTAAATGTATTTATTATAAATAAAAAAAGAAGAACAGCTAGAAATCAAACTCGTTGGCTAAAGCCTTCGTAGGCATCTTAATCAACACAGTAACCACCCTGCTACTGAAGAGCATATGAACATGGAAGATTGTATCTGATGTTTCTATTTCAAGTTTGTGTACACTAAGCCTCAGACCTTTAAAGGGGATTAATTCAGCTTATACCACCACTTCAGTCAAGTACAATTTCTTTCCCTTGTTCAAGATACCAATCTAAATAATTAAATAACTGTTTGTTCTTTTTTTTGTTTTTTCATGT